>JAPEIT010000014.1:24135445-24380445 GCA_026229545.1 Pistacia atlantica
ATTCCGTGGAACTCTAAGAAAGAGATATAAAACTTTCATGTTTTGAGTTTGAAGAGATACTCACTTCATTAAGGTTGTAATCGGGCTTGAAGTTGACACACCTGCACTGTTGACGTTCTGGAACATTCTACCCTATCATGCAAGTCAATTAGGCAGTTTATTATTGGAAGTTTTGAAGACCTGTTGCACGCAAGATACAGCTAGAAACACCACTTTCCTATTTTACATTAGGACTTTATTTTATTTTCAATTAATCATATTAGGATAAATTTTATTTTAGGATATTAGAATACTTCTAGGAGATTGAGTAGAATTCAAAGACTTGAATTGGATATTCTTAAAAGGGGGGAAGAGATCAGATTAGAGAGATTACGCATGCCTCTCCTTCTTCCCTTCTACAATTTCTCTTTTGAGTTTTGATTACGGCCATGAGTGGCAAACGTAGGCCTCGGGATAAATAAAACCGTGAGATCTAATTTGTTTTTTTTTTTTTTTTCTAGTGTTCAATAAATGTTTTGAATATTGGATGTTATTCTATGCCTATTTTCATGATTGTTTCATTTAATTACTAGGAGGCCTACTAGTTTATTATTTGTTGCAATCTACTGCTAAGTTAGATATCAAATCCGTAATTGTTTGATCCTTCTAACTTTTGAGTAATTAGGGTTTAAGAATTTGATGCGTCAGGAATTATTAAATCTTAGGAAGAACATTCAACTAAATTAAATACAACCGCTTGTGTTTGTGTTGTTCAGTTTCATCGATTTCTCTAGCCCTTAAGGCTGCTACTAGATTAAACCTTTAGCGCTTGTCTAGGGTTGTTTAGTAGTAAGATTAATTAGATCGCTTGTTTTCTAATTAACTACAACTAAGGAGAGATAGGAAAATAGTTCTAATGGTGAATACTTAAAGTATGAATTGACATATATTTGCATCGATGATCAGTTGTAAAATTTCGATGATGGATGTTGACTTAGACCAAGGTTTGTTATCTTGATTGATTAATCTGAATTGTTTTTCCCGAAATGGTTTCCGTTTTTCTCAAACCCCCCTAGCGTTGTTCACGTAACATAAGACTCGGCTAGACACTCTTCATGGGAACGATCCTTACTCATACTACTACATGTGATTTTTAGGTTTTAATTTTGCTTGCCTGCGATAGCACACAAAAGATAGACATGGAAGGTAACATGCATCCCTATAAAGCACGACTAGTTGCCAAAGGTTTCAAGCAAAAGCATGGCATAGACTATAATGAAACCTTTTTGCCGGTAGCGATGCTTAAGTCTATTCGGATGATGCTTGCAATAGTTGCATACCATGATTATGAAATTTAGCAAATGGATGTCAAAACTGCTTTTCAGAACAAAGACCTTGAAGAGGATGTCTATATGACACATCCCAATGCTTTCCTCCTTGAAAGTCAAGTAAGGAAGGTATGCAAGTTGCAAAGTCTATTTATGGACTTAAGCAAGCATCAAGGAGCTGGAATATTCGTTTTGACGAAGCTATTAAGAAATTTGGTTTTATCAAAAATGAAGATGAGCCCTATGTGTACAAGAAGTTTAGTGGGAGCATAGTGGCATTAATAGTATTGTATTTTGATGACATATTGCTTATTAGGAATGATATACAGAACTTGTAGATGGTAAAGACTTGGTTATCCAAGTGCCTCACCATGAAGGACTTAGGGGAAGCATCTTACATCTTTAGTATCAAGACTATTGTGATAGATCTCATAAGTTGCTTGGCCTAAGTCAGAGTACATACATTAACAAGATATTGCAGAGATTCAGTATGGAAGAATCCAAGAAGGGATTCCTTCCAGTGTCACATGGTGTTCATCTCTGTAAGGACATGTGTCCAAAATCACCTGATGAGATAGATAAGATGAACAAGATACCATATGCATCCACTATTGGATCCATTTTGTATGCCATGTTATGTTGTCGAATTGATGTCACATCCGCTCTGAGCATTTGTAGCAGATATCAATTGCATCCGAGGTGAGTGTCACTAGATTGCAGTCAAGGACATTCCTAGGTACTTGAAGAGGACTAAGGATATGTTCTTGGTTTAAGGAGGAGAGAAGGAACTCACTCTAAGAGGATACAGTGATGCTAGTTTTCAAACTGATAGGGATGATTTTTTATCACAATCAAGTTTTGTCATTTATCTCAATGGAGTTGTAGTGAGCTATAAAAGCTTAAAGCAAAATATTGTTGTTGACTCTACTACGGAATCAAAGTACATTGATATCGGAAGCTACCAAAGAGTTGATTTGGATCAAGAAGTTCATCACTAAACTCGGAGTGGTTCCAAGCATTGTTCATCTAGTTGAGATATTATGTGATAACAATAGGGCCATTGCTCAGGCCAAGGAACCATGGTCTTATCAGACATCCAAACACATTCTCAAACGTTTTCACCTTATCAGGGAAATTGTTAAGAGAGAAGATGTGCAAATAAGTAAAGTACCTATTGTTAGAGTAGATGCCCTACAGCCAATCAATTATTGTATGTCAGGGTTGTTTGGTGACAACCTGGTGCAACACATGGGTGCTTACTGTAGGCAAGTTCACTGGACTGACCCACCAAAGGATTCCATATGGATGGTAACCCTAGTGTCTGTGGAACAAATCCTCTAACTAATGGGGGTGCATGTGATCCTTAGATTTGAGATCATCGGAGCGCCTTGTGCATCGATTAGTGTAGTTTGACACTAGCCTAACACAGTTCTATTCAAAGCTGACAATACAATGGTGATTGGCTGCATCAAGGAGTGTATCAAGACTATGGTGGATAGACAGAGGATTCATCACTCCCGGGTATGGGAGAAGTTATCTCACGACGCAATCCAGTAAATGGCAATGACACTAAAACTGTGGCCATAATGGGATTGAGTTGTTGCTCTATCTAGTTTATAATACAGGTCATTGGTCCAGTTACTGAATACATAATATTGACCATAGTCTTGATACACTTCTCAATGTAGCCAATCACTAACATATTGATAGTTCTGAATAGAACTGTGTTGGGCTAGTATCAAACTATACCAATTGGTGCACAAGGCACTCCAGTGATCTACAGTCTAAGGATCACATGCACCACCATCCGTTAGAGGATTTATTCCATAGACACTGGAGTTACCATCCATATGGAATCCTCTGGTGGGTCTTTCCAATGAACTTGCCTCTAGCAAGCACCCATGCGTTGCACCAGGTTGTCGGTAAACAACCTTGACAAGTGAGATCAGTCATTGCCTTTTGACAAGGTTGTAGCCTTTATTTAATTTGATATTAAAATTAAATAAGTGAAATTACGTTTAAATATGTGTTCGCATATATTTAAATAAATTATCATTATCGTTAAATGTTAATATATATATATATATATATGTATATTGTAAATATATATTAACTGAATTGAATTGAGATAATGATAAATTAAAATTAAAATTAAAATATCTTAAAGGGGATGTTTGGATACAAGGGGTGTTTGGGTTGGAGCCCAAGCCCATTCCGTGATGGAATAGGGTATAGTGTGCACTATATAAGTGCACACGTTGTGAAATATTTTAAGGCATTTAATTTCATTCACAATTGAAACACTATAGCCCCTTGAAACACTCTCACGCCAGTTTTTTCTTTTTGCAAAAATCAAATACACTTTGATTTCTTCTTGGTTCTGAAAGGCTAGAGAGGATCTAGCAAATCCCTCTCTAGTTCCTTGAGGTTATCTTCGTGTGGACTACATCGATTCGATCCTACACTTGGGTCGGTAGCGAAAGCATTCAGAGACAAGTTGGAGGAGCCTCACAACGAGCATATGATTTCTTAAACTCTAAACTAAAATCTGTACATTCTTATTTAAAATATAAACTGTAAATTTGTACCTTGATCTTGGTTCTAAGGAACGATCCATTGTTCTAAATGTTTTTTGTTTTATCGCTGCCATGTATGATCGTTTCCTAACAGTTCAGCAACTATGATAGCCTTACCGTATTATCTATTGTTAGAGTAAATGCCCTAGAGCCAATCAATTATTGTAGAATTGACTGTTTGTAATAATGTTCATTGATCAATAAAAGGCATTTTATTCTATATCGTGTAAATCATCATTGTATGAATTGATATATGTCTTTAGAATGGTAGAACCGTAATGAGGGTATCAAGTGTTCCAAATCTGGATAGTGAGAACCCTATGCGCACATATGGTGGCCATTCTAGAAGCATCCGTAGCCTTAGTATTATTCTGAAGTAAGGGCACAAATAATGTGGTAAGGCCATCATAGTGTTGAACGACCCTGTCGAAAGGCAGTGAGTGATCTCACTTGTCAGGGTTGTTTGGTGACAACCTAGTGCAACACATGGGTGCTTGCTGTAGGCAAGTTCCCTGGATTGACCCACTAGAGGATTCCATATGGATGGTAGCCCCAGTGTCTATGGAACAAATCCTTTAACGAATGGTGGTGCATGTGATTCTTAGACTTGAGATCACCAGAGTGCCTTATGCACCGATTGGTGTAGTTTGACACTAGCCTAACGTAGTTCTATTCAAAGCTCTCAATATGGTAGTGATTGGCTGTATCAAGGAGTGTATCAAGACTATGATGGATAGACAGAGAATTCATCACTCCCAGGATGGGAGAAGTTATCTCACGACACAATTCAGTAAATGGCAATGACACTAAAACTATGGCCACAGTGGGATTGAGTTGTTGCTCGATCCAGTTTATAATTAAAGTCATTGGTCCTATAACATAATACATAATATCGAGAGTAACTGAGGTTGACACTATTTATATTCCTTGGTCTCTTCGAGATAAAGAATGATGAAAGGATTGGATTGTACGGTAACCATATCATTGACAAGTAGCTGCTTCGATGAATCCGAATCTATCGGGTGGCCATGATGCCTTGCTAGGGGCCAATCTTGGTCTGTGTGTAGTGAGACAATTAATTGGTGTTAATCGCGATACTACACACTACTGGTATGATGAGGAGCCTATGGGTCACACACATAGAAGATAATTTAAGAACTAGTTTATAAGAAGGGTGTTTTCATCTTTTTAGGCGAAAGTGTATTTTTAGTAATTTCACAGTGCAATTAAATTTGCCGAGGTCATAGCCTTTATTTAATTTGATATTAAAATTAAATAAGGAGATTATATTTAAATATGTGCTCGCATATATTTAAATGAGTTATCGTTATTGTTAAATATTAATATATAAAATATATATTAATTTAATTTAATTGAAATAATGATAATTAAAATTAAAAATATCTAAACGGTACTGTTTGGACATAGGACTTGTTTGGGTTAGTGCCCAAGCTCATTCCATGATAGAATAGGGCAAAGTGTGCACTATATAAGTGCAACACTTTGTGAAATTAAATAATTAATTCATTTTTCACAAACTTAAAGGTTCCAGCCCCTTTTCTCTCTTCCCACGCCAAATTGCCTTGGTTGTTGAATCAAAATACTTTTGATTTTTGTTCATGGTTCTTAAGGCTAAAGAGGATCTAACAAATCCCTCTTTAGTTCCTTGGGGTTATCTTCGTGTGGGCTAACAGTGGTTTGATCCTTCCCTTAGATCGCTAGCGAAACCCATTCGGTGATAAAGTTGGAGGAGCCTCCAAACGTGGGTATGGTTTCTTAACTTTTAATTGATTTTCTATAGATTATAATATGTTGTATAAACTGTAAATTTGTGCTCTGATCTTGGTTCTGTGGAACGATCCATGCTGTTTATGTTTTTGTTTCCGCTTCCATAACTTGATCATTTCCTAACAGTGGTATCAGAGCTATGGGTACCAAATTTTACAATTTAATGTATGATTTATAACATGTATTTGATTGATAACATGTTTTTTGTGTTAAACCTGCAAAATCTGGTTTTGAATGAGTGATTCAATTGATTAATTGGTTAAATGATGTGTTGATGAATGTTATATTGGTTGGTTGGTATCCGTGTCGAATGCTTGTGCGTTCGATTTGATTTGGATACGTGTTATTACATGAAAAACTGTAAAAACATGAACTGTATGATTCTGGGATTTGCAGCTTCGCTGCTACAACGTTCTTATTGGAATTTTCAAGGTTGAATGTTTCGCCGCGGCGACAAAGTTGCTGTCCCAATTCTGTATTTTTCGCGAAGGGACCAAACTACAGTTTTTAATAACCTATAAAGCTAATAATTATTTTGCACATATAAGAAGGTAATTAATAATAAACCCACCCAATTCAAAAATTGATTGTTTTTTAAATGTATGCCATGTACTTGTTTGTATATTGCATGGTGCCCGATACATGAACCCTATGGCCTATGGTGAATGTTTTAAATTATTTTTGGGTATGTATGGTTGTAAGTTTTAAAATAGGGCATGCATGTCCTGCCTTCCTTCCCCTTCTCGATGTACGTTCTCTTCTCATCTCATTCCCTTCGAATGTAAATCGAGGTTTCTAAATTTATTGATGTAAAATTACTTTAAGATTAATTTTATTGTAAATTTAGTATGATGTTTTTGTAATGTACTTGAGGTGGACCAAAGGAAGAGGAAATCGTACTTGAAGACTCAAAATATTAATTACAGGACCTTTAGGTGACCTATCGATTCCTCTAGGCTCGAGGAAATCGGTTTTAGTTGAGCCATGTACCGGCACGTTTTAATATTTTGTTTAAAATGCATGCTAAGGTTGAATGTTCAATAACATGCCAAACAATGTCATTCTAACAAAGATAATAATCTGGTGAGACATTAAATAATAAACCCTCAATTAAAGTATATTAAGTCACGCATGCCTTCTATCACCATGGTTTTAATCAAACCACTGTTTGTCGGAACCTTTTCGCCAAAGCGAAGGGTACACTTCTACCAGTGGGAGGTTAAGATTCATTGGAGTTTTCCTTAATGGTGTTGGGTCAACTTAAAATGACGGTTTTGCTTGCTCGCCAAAGCGAAGGTTGATAAATGCGTCATTGGCATAGTAGAGAAGTACACATATTATGTGTATGTGGTGGCATGTAGTGTTCACTTTATTGGTACTGAGAATCACACTTGAGGATGATGGTTGGGGCCATTGGATTGTGTGATTGGCTTGTTGGCTTTTTCACATTTGAGGTTGATAGTAGGAGTTATCAACTGGTGTGGGTTAAGTTTATTAGCCTACCTAATCAACGCATTTTGGCTTGTTCGCCAGAGCGAAGGTTTGAAATGGGCAAGATGTGATCTCAGTCCACTAGGAAAGCCAACGGGCTTTCCCGAGTTAATAGTGATGGCTATTAACTTGAGGAAAATAATGGGAGCGTCGTTTAATAAAAAGAACATTTTAAATAATAATGAACTTTATAATGACTTTATCTTTTCTGCAATTGTAGATTCACCAAAATGAGCATTATGAACCTCGATTCGAGAAAGAAAACAGGTTGGATGGATCCAATTTCTCAGACTGGTATCGTAATCTTCGGATTATACTCAAGTAGGAAAAGAAATTGTATATCCTTGAAAATTCATACATGGCTAAGCCTAATCCTAATGCTATTCAAGAAGTAAAGGATACTTATCAAAAGTTCCTTGATGTTACTGATGATGTTCAATGCTTGATGTTAGCATTGATAATGCTAGTGCTACAAAAGCAGCATGAGAATATGGACGCTACTGCCATTATTCTACACCTCAAGAGCTTTTCGAAGGGAATGCTCGACATGAGAGGTACAAGGTATCAAAAGCATTGTTTGGAAGTCGTCTGACCGAGAGAGCCCAAATTGGTCCTCATGTGCTCAAGATGATCGAGCACATAGAGAGGCTTGAGACTTTGGGATTTGAGTTGGATGCAGAATTACAAATGGATTTAATTTTGCAATCCTTGCCTGACTTTTATTCACCGTTCATAATGAACTTCAATATGAACACAATGGTGAAAACCCTATGAGAGCTTTTGAACATGCTGAGGACTACAGAGTAGGACTTGAAGAAGTCCAAGCCTGTTTTTCTGGTTGCTGTCAGTAAAGGAAAGGGTAACGACAAGGGTAAGGCCAAGGCCAAGGCCAAACCCAAGTCCAAGCCCAAAGGATAGGTTGCTCTTGGGCCTGAGAGTGGCATAGGGAAGGGCAAAGTAGTTTGCTTCTATTGTGGCAGGCTTGGCCACTAGAGGAAACATTGCAAGGCTTTCCTCGCAAGCAAGAAGAAGTCGGATGCTATGACTTTAGGTATATTTATGATTGAGATTAACTTGTCTCCCTTAACATCTTGGGTCATTGACACTAGATGTGGTACTCACATTTGTATTGATGTGCAGGGACTAAGGCAGAGTAGAGTGCTTGCCAAGGGAGAGGTAGACCTATGAGTTGGAAATAGAGCGCATGTGGTTGCATTGGCTGTAAGGGCTTACTGTTTATCTTTGCCTATGGGCTTGTTGTTGGAACTACATAATTGTTATCACATACCTTCTATTTCTAGAAATATTATTTCTGTGTCCACTTTAGATAATATAGGGTATCATTTTGAGATATCTAATGGATTGTTATCCTTAGTTTGAATGGTATTCTATTTTGAATTGCAAGGTTATATAATGGGTTATATGTTCTTGATTTAAACAATAAAGATATTCTCAATGTTGAAACCAAGAAAGCTAAACATAGCGATCAAAACCAGACATACCTTTGGCACTATAGATTGGGTCATGTTAATAAGAACTGCATTGCAAAACTTCAAAGGGATGGAGTTTTTGACCCTTTTGACTTTCAGTCATTTGAGGTATGTGAGTCATGCCTGTTAGGCAAGATGGCCAAGTCTCCTTTCACATGACAAGGTGAAAGGGCTACTAAACTATTATGCATCATCCATGATGATGTATGTGGTCCACTAACAGTTGAAGCCAGAGGTGGATATTCATACTTCATCACATTTACTGTTGATTTCAGTAGATACGGTTATGTCTACCTTATGAGACATAAATCTGAAGCCTTTGATAAGTTCAAAGAATTCAGGAATGAATTACATAATATGTTGGGCGAAAATATTAAAGCTCTTTGGTCGGATCGAGAAGGTGAATACTTAAGCTCAGAGTTTTCTGAATACTTGAAGGAATGTGGGATAGTATCACAACTTACCCCTTCATATGCACCCCAACACAATAGAGTGTCTGAAAGAAGGAATAGGACCTTACTTGACATGGTTAGGTCTATGATGAGTTTTAGTGATTTACCTACATCATTTTGGGGTTATGCCCTAGAGACTGTGACTCAGGTTTTGAATCGTGTGCTGTCAAAGTCTGTAGATAAGACTCTATATGAACTATGGAATGGGCGAAAGCCCAACTTGTCTTATCTAAGGATTTGGGGTTGCGAAGCTTATGTTAAGAAATTGACTTCGAACGAGTTGGGCCCAAAATCTTGTAAATGTACATTTGTGGGGTATCCAAAGGAGACCAAAGGATACTATTTCTACCACCCAGAAGAGCGCACAATTTTTGTTACTTGTTCTGGTGTCTTCCTAGAAAAGGAATTTTTTCTAAGAAGTACTAGTGGGAGAAAAGTAGAACTGGATGAAGTTCTAGAACCACAAAATATACTAGACGAAGGACGGGATGATGTGCCACAGAAGGTGGTTGAACATCAAGAGGAGGTTACACCATAACTTGTGGATCAAAATGAACCACCTCATGTAGCATAAGAGCTACGTAGTTTGGGAGAGTACACCGTGAGCCCGAGAGATACGGTTATCTCGTGACTCAACATGGTGACGTACTAGTCTACCAAGACGATGAACCCAGAACCTACGAAGATGCTATATCGGATCCAGATTCTATTAAATGGCTTGAAGCCATGAAATCTGAGATGGACTCCATGTACTAGAATCGAGTATGGTCTCTGGTGGAACCACTTGAAGGGGTAAAACCCATAGGGTATAAGTAGGTCTTTAAGAAGAAGACTAACATGGATGGCAAGGCGCATACTTGTAAGGCACGACTGGTTGCCAAAGGTTTCAAACAAATTCATGGTATTGACTATGATGAAACCTTTTCATCGGTTGCCATGATTAAATCCATCTGGATTATGCTTGTGATTGCTGCATATCATGACTATGAGATTTGGCAAATGGATGTTAAAGCAGCTTTTCTGAACGGAAACCTTGAAGAGGATGTGTATATGACACAACCCGATGGTTTTGTTCTTGATGGGCAAGTTGATAGGGTATGCAAGTTACAAAGATCCATATATGGAGTCAAGCAAGCTTCAAGGAGCTGGAACATTCGTTTTGATGAAGCCGTAAAAGAATTTGGTTTTATCAAGAACGAAGATGAGCCTTGTGTTTACAAGAAAGTGAGTGGGAGCACAGTGGCATTCCTAGTGTTGTATGTCGATGACATACTTTTGATCGGGAATGACATACAGAACTTGCAGTTGGTAAAGAGTTGGTTATCCAAGTGCTTCTCCATGAAGGACTTAGGGGAAACAGCCTACATCCTTGGAATAATGCTCTATTGTGATAGATCGCATAGGTTGTTTGGCCTAAGTCAGAGTGCATATATTGACAAAGTAATGAAAAAATTTAGTATGGAAGAATCCAAGAAGGGTTTTCTTCCAATGTCACATAGTGTTTATCTCTCTAAGGAATTGTGTACTAGAACACAAGATGAGAGAGATAGGATGAAGAGGATCCCATATGCATCAACAATTGGATCCATCATGTATGCCATGCTATGTACTCGAATTGATGTCTCATGTGCTTTGAGCACTTGTAGTAGATATCAATCGGATCCAGGTGAGCATCACTAGATGGCTGTCAAGAATATTCTTAAGTACCTGAAGAGGACTAAGGATATGTTCTTGGTTTATGGAGGGGAACATGAGCTCACTGTAAGAGGATACAGTGATGCTAGTTTCCAAACAGACAAAGATGATTATCGATCGCAATTAGGGTTTGTATTTTATCTCAATAGGGGTGTAATGAGTTGGAAAAGCTCCAAGCAAAGCACTGTAGCGGACTCTACAATAGAGGTTGAGTATATTGCATTGTCAGATGTAGCTAAGGGATTAAGAAGTTCGTTACTGAACTTGGTGTGGTTCCATGATTGTTGATCCAATAGACATATATTGTGACAACAATGGAGCAATAGCTCAAGCTAGGGAACCACGGTCTCATCAGAAGTCCAAACAAATACTCAGATGATTGCATCTCATCAGAAAGATAATTGAGAGGAAAGATATGCAGATCAGTAAAGTGCATATTGACGAAAATCTCACAAATCCACTGACAAAGCCTTTGTCGTAGCAGAAGCATGAAAGGCACTTGAGATCATTTGGTATTAAATACATGAATGATTAGCTATAGTGCAAGTGGAAGATTGTTAGAGTAGATGCCCTAGAGCCAATCAGTTATTGTAGAATTGACTCTCTATAATAATGTTCATTGATCAATAAAAGGCATTTTATACTATATCGCGTAAATCATCATTGTATGTATTGATATATGTCCTTAGAGTGGTAGAGCCGTGATGAGGGTATCAAGTGTTTCAAATCTTGATAGTGAGAACCATATGAGCACATATGGTGACCATTCTAGAAAAGTCTGTAGCCCTAGTATTATTCTGAAGTAAGGGCACGAATAATACGATAAGGCTATCATAGTGTTGAATGACCTTGTCAAAAGGCAGTGATTGATCTCACTTGTCAAGGTTGTCTAGTAACAACCTGGTGCAACACATGGGTGCTTGTTGTAGGCAAGTTCACTGGACTGACCCACCAGAGGATTCCATATAGATGGTAACCCCAGTGTCTATGGAAAAAATCCTCTAATGAATGGTGGTTCATGTGATCCTTAGACTTGAGATCACCGGAGTGTCTTGTGCACCAATTGGTGTAATTTGACACTAGCCTAACACAGTTCTATTCAGAGCTATCAATATGGTTGTGACTGGTTGCATCAAGGAGCGTATCAAGACTATGGTGGATAGACAAAGGATTCATCACTCCCGGGTACAGGAGAAGTTCTCTCACGGCTCAATTCACTAAATGGCAATGACACTAAAATTGTGGCCACAATGGGATTGAGTTGTTGCTAGATCCAATTTATAATTCAGGTCATTGGTCCAGTAACTGAATACATAATATCGAGAGTAACTGAGGTTGACACTATTTCTATGCCTCGGTCTCATCGAGATAACAAATGATGAAATGATTGGATTGTATGGTAACCATATCGTTGACAGGTAGCTGCTTTGCTGAATCCGAATCTATCAGGTGACCATGATGCCTTGCTAGGGGCCAATCTTGGTCTGTGTGTAGTGAGACAATTAATTGGTGTTAATCGTGATACTACACACTACCGGTATGATGATGAGCCTACGGATCACACGCATAGAAGATAATTTAAGAACTAGTGTATAAGAAGGGTGTTTTCGTCTTTTTAGCTGAAAGGGTATTTTTGGTAATTTCACAGTGCAATTAAATTTGCTGAGGTCATAGCCTTTATTTAATTTGATATTAAAATTAAATAAGTGAGATTATATTTAAATACATGTTTGCATATATTTACATGAATTATCGTTATTGTTAAATGTTAATATATTTAATATATATTAATTGAATTGAATTGAAATAATGATAATTAAAATTAAAAATATCTAAACGGGGTTGTTTGGACATAAAAGTTGTTTGGGTTGGTGCCCAAGCTCATTCCATGATGGAATAGGGCAAAGTGTGCACTATATAAGTGCAACACTTTGTGAAATTAAATAATTAATTCATTTTTCACAAAGTTAAAAGTTCTAGCCCCTTTTCTCTATTCCCACGCCAGATTGCTTTGGTTGTTGAATCAAAATACTTTTGATTTGTGTTCTTGGTTCTTAAGGCTAGAAAGGATCTAGGAAATCCCTCTTTAGTTCCTTAGGGTTATTTTTGTGTGGACTAACGGTAGTTCGATCTTACCCTTGGATCAGTAGCTAAACCCATTCGGTGATAAAGTTGGAGGAGCCTCCAAACGTGGGTAGGGTTTCTTAAGTTTAAATTGATTTTCTGCAGATTCTAATATGTTGTATATACTATAAATTTGTGCCCTGATCTTGGTTCTATGGAATGATCCATGTTGTTTATGTTTTTGTTTCCGTTGCCATAACTTGATCGTTTCCTAACATCTATGTCCTAGGTCATAATAATACGGGGGCTATGGACGTTTCTAGAATGGCCATCATATGTGATCATAGGGTTCTCGCTATCAAGATTTGAAACACTTGATACCCTCGTCACGGTTCTACCATTCTAAGGACATATATCATTACATACACGATATAGAAGAATATGCCTTTTATTGGTAAATAAACATTTATTATAAAGTCAATTTTACAATAATTGATTGACTCTAGGGTGCCTACTCTAACAATCTCCTACTTGCACTATAGCCAATCATTCATGTATATAATACCGAATGACCTTAAGTGTTTTTCATGCTCCAGCTGTGACAGATGCTTCGTCAGTGGATCGATGGGATTTTCATCAGTATGCACTTTACTGATCTGTACATCTCTCCTCTCAACCATTTCTCTGATGAGATGAAAACGTCTGAGTATGTGTCTGGACTTCTGGTGAGACCGTGGTTCCTTTGCTTGAGCAATTGCTCCATTGTTGTCACAAGACATCTATTGGATCAACAATCGTGGAAACCACACCACGTTCGGTGACGAACTTCTTAATCTAGACTGCCTCCTTGGCCACATCGAATAATTCAATATACTCAGCCTCCATTGTAGAGTCTGATACTGTGCTTTGCTTGGAGCTCTTCCAGCTCACTGATGCGTGTTTCCTATAACATGCAATATGTAGCAAGTATACTAATCACACAAGTAATATAATGATGAGTGAGTATCATTCCCACGAGGATTGTTAGCTAAGCGCTAAGTATTCTACCGTTTTCCAGTTGGAGCAACCGAAATCTTTGGATTGATGGGAGCTATTTCTAATTAAACTGAACAATAAATACTAAACTAAAGTTAATTATGAATGCAAGATGAAAATCACGGATAGTAACTAATTCAAGTAAAACGGGCAGGGTTTTGACTTCATTTGGATTTTATAGGTTAAACCTAAAAATTACGCTACATTCACATTCATATGCATTGAATTGTAAACCGAACTCACTAAGGTGTTAAACATACCTTCTCAGGCTATGTTTTCCAATTCTTCCTTTTTAACCTTCCGCACCCAACAAATTGAAAGTTAACAATTCCAAACTCATTAAGCAAAAGAATCATACACTGATTTCATTAATTCTTGAATCTATCTCTAGCATCCACTACTATAATGGTGATTGCCCAAGAAGCCTAACATGAATTATTTCTCAATCTCATCATGTTCATCACATAAAACATTTAAAACTCAGAGTAAACACACAATCAAAGCATAGTCATATGAACATAACATGATCAATAACTTAACCCATTAGAAATCCGAATTACAATCAAAACCCTAACCCAAAATGGGTTGGTTCATAGCTAAATTAATGCTGCAAATAAGAAAAACAATAATAGCCAAGTTCAACATAATGAAAAGTAAGAGAGAGGACGAGAAATCTCCCCAAATGATGAATCCCTTGGTTAAAAATCGAATCTTCACCCTTCTAATCGCTAAATCTCTCCAAGCTTAATCCAAAAACAATGAAAAAGTGGCTAACCCTACTTCCTGGACGACCCCAGGCAAAAAGGTTAAGTGTTCCTTTTATACCTCGCCCAAAATTTCTCAGAAAAACCCGCACAAAGTAAAACTGTGCGTTTTACAAAGCTGGAATTTACGACTGTCGCTGCAGCGAAGAAGAAATCTCACCATGGTGAAGAAAGAAGCAGATTTGTTCGTGTCTGGCGTACTTCGCCGCGGCGAAGCTTCTTGAAAAGTTCTGAAATTACTGACCACTCTGCTTGCATCTTCGCTTGATTCTTCGATTCTCGGTGCTTTCTCTTTGGAGCAAGTCTCATCGTGCTTTATCCTGCTTCAGAACTCACTTAACTTCTGAGATCCGCTAACTTTTGAGTCACAAATAACCAATTTTGTCCTCATTTGCTCAAAAATGCCCATTCTAACCTGAAACACTAATTGTAAAGAATTAAGCAACAATTCAGGTCAAAATGCACCAGAAAGTACCTGAAATCCGAATAAAAAGTCTAATGAAAGTTGTATAATCCACGGATTATCAAATACCTCCAAACTAAAGATATGCTTGTCCCCAAGCATACGGTACAAAACCAACGGAAACAAAAACACAGACAACGAACGAAAACAAAAAAACACACACAACAAAACTAGAAAATGAACCAAACCAAAACAACTCAAATTCAACAAACAAACTGCCTAGAAATTGCACAAGTCTCAAAAGTTGTTGACAAATTATTACAAGGAAATATTCAACACTCCAAGAAGTTATAAGCATTATCGACTGTCTTCCTCAATCGGTCCACCAAGTAGGTGATCCCCACTTCAATCCACATCCCAACTTCCCGGATTATTTTATGCAAAAATATAAAGTTTATCAAATGGTGGCAGACTCCATAAGCCTAAATATCGAACTACTCTCCACTAATGAGGACTAAACAAAGCAGAGAATCAAAAGGTCTTTAAAAGGTTATAACGTTAGGCTCAGTTAGTGGGTTCCAAGAAAAGGATAGGAAAAACAAAGTAAGAGAACTCGGTTTTCCTCATGCAAACACTCAAGTCAAAGTGAACTCCACTTCTTTTCAACCAACAATCAACATGTCCACTTATTTACCACCCTTAAACTCGTATCCTTCTCATTTTTGGAACTACAAATGTGCAGGTTTAAGGTGTACATGGCGTTGTTAAGCCTGAGATCACCAAGTACTGCTAGGCAGTTTTTAAGGCAGTTACTGGTTTCCAACCGATATACCCTTAAACCCGGCAAACAAATTTATTACAAACATTTTTTTTGAACAAACAATCAATTGAATTGAGGTGAACTACCTTTTTTATACTTTTTCTTCTTTCTACCCTTCTCACAACCCCCAAACTATTCTTTTCGCGTATTCGTACAACTCTTTTTCCATTCTTTGTGTTTGCACTAAGGCCGAATTCTCCTAAGAGTATGACAAAGTGTTTAGAGTTACAAAATTGGACAATTTTTGGTTTGCCAAGAAAAATAAAGCAATACTGATTCATACGGCTCAAACAGGTGACTAGGGACAATTTCATTCCTGGGTTGGCTAGAAAGGCTCAAACAGTCCAACAAGAATGCCTAAATCATCTCCTCAACCATGTCTAATCCTAGAATTTCGCCTCAAGCACTTCTCTACTAGGTTCTAGAGTACCCCAACATTATCAAACTTCACCTAATCACATAAAATGAATCTAAGCATTCCGAAATAAATGAACATTGTGGCTAAACCACTCAACAAACCTCAATAAAAATCCAGTCAATACACAAAAACTTAAAAGCAATGCTTAACATTTCTCAGCAACAAGATTTCAACAACTTAATTCTCATCATTGATTTGTACAATTCATCATCGGCAAAAACAAACAACTAAAGAAAAAAAAACTAAATTTTTTTTATTTTTTTATTTTTTTATTTTTTACAGCTTAAGGTGTACGTGGCATTGTCATACCAGAAGTTGCCAAGTACTGCTAGGCAGGTTTTAAGGCGGGCACTGGTTTCCTAGCCAATATACCCTTAACTAGGTTTTAACTAAAAATTTCCTACCCCCAAACTAAACATGACATTGCCCCAATGTTCCATTATGCATAAATCAGGAATACAGAAAAATAAAAACAACATAGGTATGAGAATGCTCCCTGGTTAATCCATGAAGTGTCGCTCCACAATGAACACCCAGTCTCTGACTTTTCATCACCCATAATCTGTCAAAACAATTGAAACTATGGTGTCCCTTATGTTAGCACAAATTCACAACTAACTTGAAAATATTACAACTTAATCTCATCCTTTCAACAACTACAAATTAAAAGCAATAACTAAACAACTAAACAAAATCCAAAACAAAATAAAACTGAGTTTAATGTTTAGGATGAACAACAAAAACAAATAAAAACAAATAAACATACAAATAAACACAAACAAGTGCTCCGGCTCATTCTTCTTCCTCCTCTTACAAAAACAGTATCTTCCTGACAATCCGGGAGGTTGGCATAGAACTCCCTTACCAACGGCTCTATAGCCGGTTGTTTAGGAGCACGCATAAACATCTCCCAACGTCTCCCTCTACTCCAATCCAAGGCTTGACTCAGCGCTCCGGGATAATACCCTTATCCTTTCTTTGAATTGCCCCCTCATACCTTTTACGAGTTTCATCATTAACAAAACGGTTGTCAACATTCTTCCCTTTACTCTTACTCTTGCCCTTGTATGGTTGCTTAATTTTGGGAGCCATTGTTCACAAAAAAAATTCACTCAAAAATTTTACCCCAACAATTCAAACTAAGTTGTTCCACACAACCAATTTAATCCTACAAAATCAACCAACACTTCCAAAAATTCACGCTTTACCCCCAAACTACAAAATTTTCAAATCCACACAAACACTCCACAATTTCACAAACCCACACTCCTCATAATCACTTAATGCACAAACTACTCTTCCTCTAACAAAATCAATGTTCACAATCACCCAAATTCCACAACTCAATCGCAACAAAATTTTCAGATCTATAATTAAAAACTTGAAATTGTGCGATAAAAAGCTTTGGGTATGCGAGATCTTACCAATATGAAGCAGTATTTGTCACCAATTGAACCAGAAACATCCTGAATTGAAAAGCCCTAAATTTTGGATCCAAAAATTTTCGTGAAATTTTCGCGAAAATTGTTGTCGAAATGGGTTGTTGTGGTGTTTAGGAAGGTTATGGAGTAAGAAACTTGGTTGGAAAAGCACTAGGGAAGTAAAAGATTGAATTTTGAAAAATTTTCTCTCAAGTGAAAATGAAAAGTTGCGTGAAAAATGAAAAATAAGAGTGGGTATTTATAGAAAAAGACCGTCGTCGCGGCGACGTTCTTTGTGGATGAACCCTAAAACAAATACCCAAGTTTCGTCGCGGCGAAGTCTTCACCGGGGCGAAAACCTCCAGAGGATACACGGCTTAATTCGCCCCGGCGAAATGCCTTAGCCAATTTTCGAAAAAAAATTTTCTTCTTCTTCTTCACCGCGGCGAACCCAATTTTCAGGTTTCTTCGCCCTTGCGAAGTCTGGAACATTTTCATACCGAATTCTTCTTCACAATGCTTCGCCACGACGAAGAATAATTCTTCGCCCGGCGAAGTCTGGAGCATTTTAATTCCTTTCTTTGGCTGAAGACTTCACCTGAAACACCCAAAACTTCACCTGAAACACCCAAAAACACAAACATTAAAAATCATACAAACTCATAATGAATTCAACAAATTCAAACAACCAAATTGAAAAACACTTGGGTTGCCTCCCAAGAAGCGCTTGTTTTTAGTCGATAGCTCGACTCTCTCAATCTTTCAAATTGGGACGTCAAGCCGGATAGGGATGGATTTGCAACTCATCACCCCATCAATGTATGGCTTCAATCTCTGTCCATTGACAGTGAAAGTGCCATTTTCATCATGTGTAACTTCCACCACTCCGAATGCGTGAATCTTTGTAATAGTGAATGGTTCGAACCATCTAGACTTAAGTTTTCTGGGGAATAACCGAAGTCTAGAATTGAACAGTAACACCTTCTGTCCTACTTCAAATTCCTTTCTCCGGATGTGCTCACCTTTTTGTCTTCTCCTTATAGATCCAAGCATTTTCATATGCTTCGAGACGAAACTCATCGAGTTCGTTCAAAGTCAGCATCCTTTCTTCTCCAGCAGCTTTCAAGTCCATGTTTAGCTGCTTGACTGCCCAGTATGCTTTATGCTCGAGTTCAACCGGTAAGTGACATGTTTTCCCATATACCATCCTGAATGGAGACATACCAATCAGAGTCTTAAAGGCAGTTCGATAAGCCCATAATGCATCATCCAGCTTCCGTGACCAATATTTCCTAGATGCATTAACTGTCTTTTCCAAAATCCCCTTGAGTTCTCTATTCGACAGTTCCACTTGCCCGCTCGTTTGTGAATGGTATGGTGTTGCAACTCTATGTGTCACTCCATATTTACTCAATAGTGCATCCCTTTGCCTATTGCAAAAATGAGATCCTCCATCACTAACGATTGCCCGTGGTACCCCAAACCTTGAGAAAATATTCTTTCTCACAAACTTAATCACTTCCTAACATCATTAGTCGGCAATGCAACTGCCTCAACCCACTTTGACACGTAATGCACCGCAACTAAGATAAATGTGTTTCCAAAAGAACTTGGGAAATGACCCATGAAATCAATCCCCCACACATTAAAAAGCTCAACCACCAAGATGTTGTTCAACGACATCTCATCTCTTTTTGAAATATTACCCATCCGTTGACATTGGTCACACTCTTGAATCATCCGGAAGGAATCCTTAAAGAGGGTTGGCCAATAAAAACCTGATTGTAAAACCTTCGCTATTGCCCTAGCTCCTCCAAAATGGCTACCTACTTCCTTCTCGTGACAATGCCTTAGAATGCTTTCCATCTCCTCCTTCAGGACACATCTCCGCATCATTTGATCTGTAAAGTGTCTATATAGAAATGGTTCTTCCCAAAAGTAGTACTTCAAATCTGAGAAAAATTTTCTCTTTTGTTGGTACGTCATACCACTTGGGAGCACTCTTGATGACAAATAGTTTGCAAAATCCGCATAGCATGGTGTTTCTTCCACTCTCATCAACTTCTCATCCGGAAATGTTTCTCTAATTGGCATTTCCTCCTCATTTCCCTTGATTGGTTTCTCAATTCTCGACAAATGATCAGCCACCACATTTTCCAACCCCTTCTTGTCTCGAATTTCCAACTCAAACTTCTGAAGTAGTAAAATCCATCTTATCAACCGAGGTTTTGCTTCTTGCTTTGCCAATAGGTGCCTGATTGCTGAATGGTCCATGTAGACGATCACCTTTGCACCTAACAAATAAGAACAGAACTTGTCAAAAGCAAAAACTACAGCCAACATTTCTTTTTTAGTGGTGGTGTAATTCAATTGTGCATCAACGAGTGTTTTGCTAGCATATTGAATTACATGCAACACTTTGTTTTTCCTCTATCCTAAAACTACCCCTAAAGCAAAATCACTAGCATCACACATCAATTTGAAAGGTAGTCCCCAATCGAGAACTGCAATAATAGGTGCAGATACTAATAAATTTTTCAGAGATAGAAAGGCATGCATGCAATCATCATTAAAGTAAAAAACAACATCTTTATTTAACAGATTGCAAAGGGGTTTAGAAATCTTAGAAAATTCCTTGATGAAGTGTCTGTAAAACCCCCCATGCCCCAAGAAACTTCGGACTGCCTTAACATTTGATGGTGGTGGCAGCTTCTCAATCACTTCTGTCTTTGCTCGATCAACCTCTATCCCATCCTTGGAAATCATATGCCTGAGCACTATCCCCTCTTGGACCATGAAATGACATTTCTCCCAATTCAGCACCAAGTTTGCCTCCTTACATCGCTGCAAAACAGAAGAAAGATTAGTTAGGTAGCTATCAAATGATGAACCAAAAACTGAGAAGTCATCCATGAAGACTTCTATAAACTGTTCCGCCATGTCTCCAAAGATTGACACATGCATCTTTGAAATGTTGTTGCTGCATTGCACAACCCAAAAGGCATCCTTCGGTAAGCAAATGTGCCATAGGGGCAAGTGAAGGTCGTTTTCTCTTGATCCTCAAGAGCTATGGAAATCTGGTTATATCTTGAATACCCATCCAAGAAATAATAATAGGCATGTCCTGCCAACCTCTCTAACATTTGATCAATGAAAGGTAATGGAAAATGATCCTTCCTTGTTGCCTCATTCAATTTACGGTAATCAATGCATACTCTCCAGCCTATCACCGTCCTCGTAGGTATCAACTCGTTACTCTCATTCCTTACCACTGTGATACGTCCCTTCTTCGTAACCACTTGTACCGGGCTCACCCATGGGCTATCAAAAATAGGATAAATAATCCCCACATCTAAAAGTTTCACCACCTTCTTTCTAACCACTTCCTTCATCGAAGGATTCAGTCTCCGTTGTGGTTGCACCCTAGGCTTAAAATCATCCTCCATGAGTATCTTATGCATGCAAAATGATGGCGAGATACCTCTAATGTCCGAAATTGTCCATCCAATTGCTAGTCTATGTTCCCTCAACACCCTAATCAACCACTCTTCCTCCAATTTACTCAAACGTGAACTAATGATCACCGGGAAAGTTTCTGAGTCTCCAAGGTAAACATATTTGAGGTGAGAAGGTAAAGGTTTCAATTCAAGCTTTGGAGGTTCTTCATTTTTTTTCTTCTCCTTCTCCTTATCAAAATCAAACTCCTCAAATTCTACATCTTGACTCTCATCAATCGGTTGAAGTGCTTCTAACATCCTAGCACAATCATTACTCGCCGACTCTTCTACCTCTACTGTTTTCGATTTGGATATACAAGCTTCTAGAGGTAATTGTGGGGTGTTTTCTTCCATAGATTCCTCAACCAATTTGTCCACCACATCGACACTAAAACATGAACCCGTTTCAGCTGAAAACTTCATTGCCTCAAATACATTGAAAGTTACTATTTCATCTTGAACCTTTAACAGTAACTTTCCTTCTTGTACATCAATTAATGCTCTCCCCGTGGCCAAGAATGGTCGGCCCAAAATCAGAGGAATTTCCTTATCCTCTTCCATGTCCAACACCACAAAATCTGCTGGAAAAATTATCTTTCCTACCTTCACCAACACATCCTCTACTATCCCCCTCAGGTGTTTTATTAACCTATCCGCTAGTTGCAACGACATGGTCGTTGGCTTCACTTCACTAATGCCCAATCTCTTGAAAACAGAAAAGGGCATCAAATTAATGCTAGCTCTTAGATTACACAAAACACGATCAAATGTAGTATCTCCTATAATACAAGGAATAGTAAAACTCCTCGGATCTTTGACTTTGGAGGTAGCTTTTTCTAGAGGATGGCACTACACTCCTCCATAAGCATCACCGTTTCCTCATCGTCTAACTTCCTTTTGTTTGATAAGATTTCCTTCAGGAACTTCGTATAACTCGGCATCTGCTGCAATGCATCTGCAAAAGGAATGTTAATATGCAATTTTTTTTAAAATTTCAATAAACTTTGAAAATTGCTTATCCTGATTCTTTTTCTTCAATCTTTGAGGAAAAGGCACGGGTGGGGTGTGATGTGCCAACTCTGGTGGTATCTCGGGAAATGGCAATTTCTCCTTCTTCTTTTGCCTTTCATCCTTTTTCTTTTTCTTTTTCTCTTCCTCCAAACCACTTGGTTTCTCTTCAGCAACTATCTCTTCATCAACTTCCTCATCAGAAGCTTCATTTCTGGTTTGCTCAACCTCCTTGGTAGCTTGCTCTACCTCTTCCAAAACTGTCCCACTTCTCAACATTATGGCATTTGCTTGCTCACGTGGGTTAGTTACCGTATTGCTTGGCAAGGAACCCTGCGGTCTCTCATTAAGCTTCTTGGCCAATTGGCCTATCTGTACCTTAAGATTCTAAATGGACGCCCTTTGATTTCTAAAATTCGTCCTCGTCTCATTCATGAATCCCGTTGTCTCCTGCTGCATAAATTTCCCAAACATATCTTCAAACTTTGTCACTCTTTGATCTCCCGTGATTAGTCACCCTTGGTTGGTTATTTGGAACTATCCTCTAGTTCCATTGTTATTTTGCTGGTTCTGATTTCCCCAAGCCAGATTTTGATGATTTCTCCACCTGGGTTGTATGTGTTGGAGTATGGATTGTTTGGTTGTCTCTGATTTCCTGCCAAGTAATTCACTTGATCCGTTGATGAAGATGTCGAAGCAAATGTGCTCCCAACTTGACACTCGCTGCTCACATGGTTTCCTGCACAAAAATCACACGTTAGTTGAGGTGCTTGAATAGAGTTTACCTGCATAGTTCCCAACTTTTTTGAAGTGTAGTGAGTTAGGCTGAGATGACTGTGAAGGCATCAACTTCATAAAGACCTGAAGATTTCCTTGTTGTTGCTCTCTCATTTGGTTTTGATAGTTGTTGCTTGCCAAAACCTCAAGCAACTCATAGGCCTTTTCTGGTGTCTTATTCTGCAAAGCCCCTCCTAAAGCTGCATCCACCATGGTTTGCATATTACCCATCAATCCATTGTAGAAAGTTTGGACTTAAAGCCAAACTGGCAACCCATGGTGTGGACATTTCATCATCAACTCCTTGTATCTCTCCCAAGCCTCGTACAATGACTCGGAATCATCTTGTAGAAATGATGTGATATCATTTCTCAATTTTGCTGATTTAGGTGCAGGAAAGAACTTGGTAAGGAATTTCTGTGCTAGATCATTCCAAGTTGTTATAGTTCCCAGTGGTAATGCCATTAACCACCCCTTGGCTTTATCTCCCAATGAGAATGGGAATAACCGCACCCTAATAGCGTCATCCGAAACTCCGTTCGACTTGAAGCTGTCACAAATTTCCAAGAAATTTGCAATGTACTGATTCGGATCTTCCTTCAAATCACCATTAAATCTAACCGACTGCTGGATCATTTGGATGATTGCCGGCTTGATCTCGAAGTTGTTTGCTTGCACAGTAGGTCTAGTAATACTCGACCCACTACCATTGACTGTGGGAACTGAAAATTCCCTCAGTGTCCTGTTTTCTGGTTCATCCATTTCAACAACTATTTCTTATGCTTCAACAACTAAACCCTCTCTTTCTATTCTCTCCCTATTACGTCATCTAACGGTTCTCTCAATCTCAAGATCAACAGGAACCACTGGTTGACGTCTTATTCTTCGCATAAACTGCAAAAACAGAATTGAAGGAAAGTGAGACCACAAACCAACTGAAAATTAAAAACAAAAAATAAAAACTTCAATCTAGCTAACTATAGACAGAATCAATGTTAACTTAAAACAATTCCCTGGATACGGCGCCAAAAATTTAATGCGTGTTTCCTACAACATGCAATATGTAGCAAGTATACTAATCGTACAAGTAATATAATAATGAGTGAGTATCGTTCCCACGAGGATTGTTAGCTAAGCACTAAGTATTCTACCATTTTCCAGTTGGAGCAACCGAAATCTTTGGATTGATAGGAACTATTTCTAATTAAACTAAACAATAAATTTTAAACTAAAGTTAACTATGAATGCAAGATGAAAATCACAGATAGTAATCAATTCAAGTAAAACGGGTAGGGTTTTGACTTCATTCGGATTTTATGGGTTAAACCTAAAAATTACACTACATTCACATTCATATGCATTGATTGTAAATCGAACTCACTAAGGTGTTAAAACATACCTTCTTAGGCTATGTTTTCCTATTCTTCCTTTTTAACCTTCCGCACCCAACAAATTGAAAGTTAACAATTCCAAACTCATTAAGCAAAAGAATCCTACACTGATTTCATTAATTCTTGAATCTATCTCTAGCAGCCACCACTATAATGGTGATTACCCAAGAAGCCTAACATGAATTATTTCTCAATCTCATCATGTTCATCACATAAAACATTTAAAACTCAGAGTAAACACACAATCAAAGCATAGTCATATGAAAATAACATGATCAATAACTTAACCCATTAGAAATCCGAATTACAATCAAAACCCTAACCCAAAATGGGTTGGTTCATAGCTAAATTAACGCTGCAAATAAGAAAAACAATAATAGCCAAGTTCAACTTAATGAAAAGTAAGAGAGAGGACGAGAAATCTCCCCAAATGATGAATCCCTTGGTTAAAAATCCAATCTTCACCCTTCTAATCGCTAAATCTCTCCAAGCTTAATCCAAAAATAATGAAAAAGTGGCTAACCCTACTTCCTGGACGACCCCAGGCAAAAAGGTTAAGTGTTCCTTTTATACCTCGCCCCAAATTTCTCAAAAAAACCCTCACAAAGTAAAACTGTGTGTTTTACAAAACTGGAGTTTACGACTATCGCCGCGGCAAAGAAGGAAGCAGATTTGTTCGTGTCTAGCATACTTCGCCTTGGCGAAGCTTCTTGAAAAGTTCTAAAATTACAGAACTGCCACTTTGCTTGCATCTTCGCTTGATTCTTCGATTCTCGGTGCTCTCCTTTTGGAGCAAGCCTCATCGTGCTTTATCCTACTTCAGAACTTACTTAACTTCTGAGATCCGCTAACTTCTGAGTCACAAATAACCAATTTTGTCCTCATTTGCTCAAAAATGCCATTCTAACCTAAAACACGAATTGTAAAGAATTAAGTAACAATTCAGATCAAAATGCACCAGAAAGTACCTGAAATCCGAATAAAAAGTCTAATGAAAGCTGTATAATGCACGGATTATCACTCACTACAACCCCATTGAGACAAAATACAAACCCTGATTGCGATCGATAATCATCTTTATCCGTTTGGAAACTAGCATCACTGTATCCTCTTATAGTGAGCTCATCTTCCCCTCCATAAACCAAGAACATGTCCTTAGTCCTCTTTAGGTACTTAAGGATGTTCTTGACAACTGTCCAGTGATGCTCACCTAGATCCGATTGATATCTACTACAAGTGCTTAACGCACATGAGACATCAATCCAAGTATATAACATGGCATACATGATAAATCCAATTGCTGACGCATATGGGATCCTCTTCATTCTATCTCTCTCATTGTATGTTTTAGGACACATATCCTTAGAGAGATAGACACCATGTGACATCGAAAGAAATCCCTTCTTGGATTCTTCTATACTGAATCTCTTCAGTACCTTGTCAATGTATGTACTCTGACTCAGGCCAAGCAACCTACGTGATCTATCTCGGTAGATCTTTATTCTGAGGATGTAGGCTGCTTCTCCTAACTCTTTTATAGAGAAGCACTTGGATAACCAAGTCTTTACTGACTGCAAGTTTGGTAAATCATTCCTGATCAGAAGTATGTCATCGACATACAACACTAGGAATGTCATTGCACTCCCACTCACTTTCTTGTAAACATAGGGCTTATCTTCGTTCTTGATAAAACCGAATTCTTTTACGACTTCATCAAAACGAATGTTCCAGCTCCTTGAAGCTTGCTTGAGTCCATAAATGGATCTCTACAACTTGCATACCTTCTCAGTTTTCCCATTAAGAACAAAACCATCGGGTTGTGTACATCCTCTTCAGGGTTTCCGTTCAGGAAAGCCATTTTGACATCCATTTGCCAAATCTCATAATCATGATATGCAGCAATTGCAAGCATAATCCGGATGGATTTAGTCATGGCAACTGGCGAAAAGGTTTCCTCATAGTCAATACCATTAATTTGTTTGAAACCTTGGGCAACCAATCGTGCTTTATAAGTGTGCACCTTGCCATCCATTTCAGTCTTCTTCTTGAAGACCCATTTACACCCTATGGGTTTTACCCCTTCAGGTTCTTCCACCAGAGACCATATTTGGTTATGGTACATGGAGTCCATCTCAAATTTCATGGCTTCAAGCCATTTAACAGAATCTGGATCTGATATAGCACCTTCGTAGGTTTTGGGTTCATCATCTTGGTAAACAAGTACATCACCATGTTGAGTCACGAGATAACTGTATCTCTCAGGCTCATGGCATACTCTCCTAGATCTACCTAGTTCCTATGCTACTTGAGGTGGTTCACTTTGATCCACAAATTGTGGAGTAACTGTAATGACTTCTTTCTACTAGTATACTTTATAACATATACAATGAAAACATACATAATTAACATATGAAAATAGTTGGGCCCAAATTTTCTTCTTTACTTACAAAATATAATTCTTTACATATATCAAAATAACAAGTACAAAAACTTAGCAACGGTGGACAGTAATGCCAATTCTCTCTACTCGACGACTCCCTTCCAACCACTGCTCACCTATTTCCTGCAAAAACATAGAAAAACAACGGGGCGAGCATAAAAATGCTCAGTAAGTAAATCCCTTAACTCTTCTCCTTCTTTGATTCTTTCCTTACTTAATTATTTTCTTCTTTCTTTGATTCTTATTTCTTTCTCTTTTCTCTCTCCGTTCCTAATTCTTACTGTTATTTCTTTCTTCCTAATTCTCGTTGTTCTTTCCTTCTCTCTGTTCTTTCTTTCTATTCTTCCTTTTCTTTCTATTCTTTCTAACCATGGTGGAATACATGGTAATATGCATGAATGAAATGCATATGCAATAATGCATAAAAATTCATTTTCTTTCTTCTTTCTTCTTTCTATTTCTTTTCTTTTATTTTCTTTCTATTCTTTTCGTTTCTTCTTGTTTGTCTTGCTCAAGCTTCTCTTTTTTCTGCCGTTTTCAAGTTGAAGCAATCGAATTCTTTTGGATTAAAGGGAGCAATTTAAACTATAACTAAAACTAAATTTACTAAACTAAAAGTAAACTTGAAAGCAAGATTTAAAAAGAATGGATAAAATCAATTCAAACAAACGGGTAGGGTTTTGACTTCATTCGGACTCTACGGGTTTTTTCTAAAGAATTAAACTAAATTCATATTCACATGCATTGATTGTAAATCAAACTCTCTAAAGTGTCAAACATACCTTCTTAGGCTATGTTTTCCTGCTCTTCCCTATTAACCTTCCACACCTAACAAATTGAAGGTTAATAAATCTAAGCTCATTAAGCACAAGAATCCTAGATTGATTTCATTGGTTCTTAAATCTATCTCTAGCATCCAATACTACAATGGTGATTACCCAAGAAGCCTAACATGATTCATTTCTCAATCTCATCATGTTCATCACATATAACATTAAATTCAGAGTAATCACACAATCAAAGCAAAATCATATGAAAAGAAGAACAATCTATTACTTAACCCATGAAATTCCAAATTACAATAAAAACCCTAACCCAAAATAGGTTAGTTCATGGTTAAATCAACAATACAAACACAAGAAACGAAATACCAAAGTTCAACATAATGTAAACAAGAGAAAAGAAAAGAAATCTCCCCAAATGACAAATCCACTAGTTTAATCTCGAATCTTCACCCTTTTTTCAATCTTAGTTCGCTCAACAATAGATCTAAGAAAATGTAAATAGCTCAAAACCCTACTTAAAGACGAACCCCTAGCAAAAAGACCAAGTTTTTCTTTTCTGAGTCTTTGAGGAAAAGGTACAGGTGGTGTGTGATGTGCCAACTCTGGTGGTATCTCAGGGAATGACAATTTCTCTTTCCTTTTCCTTTCCCCCTCTTCCTGCTTCTGTTCATCTTTCCTTGGGCTGGGTGGTTTCTCTTCAGCAATGATCTCTTCATCAACTTCCTCATCAGATTCTTCATTTTTCTTTGATGGATTTTCCTCTTTCCTTGATTTCTCCACCTCTTCTAAAAATGTCCCAACTTCTCAACGAAATTGCATTTACTTGCTCATGTGGGTTAGTCACCGTGTTGCGTGGTAGAGATCCCTGCAGTCTCTCATTTAACTTCTTGTTAGAGTAGATGCCCTAGAGCTAATCAATTATTGTAGAATTGACTCTTTGTAATTAATCAATAATAAAAGGCATTTTATTCTATATCGCGTAAATCATTATTATTGCAATATGTATTGATATATGTCCTTAGAATGGTAGAACCGTGACGAGGGTATCAAGTGTTTCAAATCTTGATAGTGAGAACCCTATGAGCACATATGGTGGCCATTCTAGAAACGTCCGTAGCCCATTATTATTCTGAAGTAAGGGCACAGATAATACGGTAAGGCTATCATAGTGTTGAACGACCCTGTCGAAAGGCAATGACTGATCTCACTTGTCAAGGTTGTTCGGTGACAACCTGGTGCAACACATGGGTGCTTATTGTAGGCGGATATACCGTAGCAAGTTCACTGGACTGACCCACCAGAGGATTCCATATGGATGGTAACCCCAGTGTCTATGGAACAAATCCTCTAACGAATGGTGGTGCATGTGATCCTTAGACTTGAGATCACCGGAGTGCCTTGTGCACCGATTGGTACAGTTTGACACTAGCCTAACGCAGTTCTATTCGAGTCAAGACGGTGGTGATTGGCTATATCAAGGAGTGTATCAAGACTATGGTGGATTGATAAAGGATTCATCACTCCCGGTACGGGAGAAGTTATCTCACGGCGCAATTCAAGATATGGCAATGACACTAAAACTGTGGCCACAGTGGGATTGAGTTGTTGCTCTATCCAGATTATAATACGGGTCATTGGTCCAGAAACTGAATATATAATATCGAGAGTAACCGAAGGTTGACACTATTTCTATGCCTTCGCCTCGCGAGATAACGTATGATGAAAGGATCGTATTGTACAGTAACCATATCGTTGACATGTAGTTACTTTGCTAAATCCGAATCTATCGGGTGGCCATGATGCCTTGCTAGGGGCCAATCTTGGTCTGTGTATTAGTGAGACGATTAATTGGTGTTAATCGCGATACTATACACTACCGGTATGATGAGGAGCCTATGGGTCACACACATAGAAGATAATTTAAGAGCCAAGAAGAAGGAAGGGCGTTTTCGTCTTTTTAGGCGAAAGGGTATTTTGGTAATTTCACAAAGTGCAATTAAATTTGCTGAGGTCATAGCCTTTTATTTAATTTGTTAAAAATTAAACAAGTGAAATTACGGTTAAATGTGTGTTCGCACATATTTAATTAAATCATCATTATTGTTAAATGTTAATTAAATATTAATTGATTTTAATTAAGATAATGATGAATTAAATTAAAATATCAAATTGGGAGTGTTTGGCAACATGGGGTGTTTGGGTTGGAGCCCAAGCCCATTCCATGTGGGAATAGGGCAACTTGGTTTGCCTATAAAAAGAATAGTGTGTGTGTGTTATTTTAAGAAATTCATTCTTTAATTTTGAAAAGAAAAACACAAAGCAGCCCCTTATACACTCTCCCACGCCAATCTCACTGTTTGATTGAAAAATCAAATACTGATCTTCTTCTTGATTTCTTAAGGCCAAGGAGGATCTAGCAAATCCCTCCTTGGTTCTTGGTGATTGTCTTCGTGTGGACTTCTTGGTTCGATCCTACACTTGGATCGGTAGCAAACACATTCAGAGACAACATTGGTGGAGCCTCCAAACGTGGGTATAAATCTAAACCTTTGGATTTATTTTTTCTAGATTCATATTATGCATAAACCGTAAAATCAGTGCCTTGATTTTGGGTTCTAAGGAACGATCCGTGGTTGTAAAATTTTTTTGTTTTCCGCTGCGCAACCGGGTCGTTTCCTAACAGTGGTATCGAGCCTAGGGTACTAGATTTACAGTTATTGAATGGTTGATACATGTATTTGTTGATAACATGCTGCCTTGATGAATCTGCCATGAAAAACCCGGTTTTTGAAAAATCTGTAAATCCATGATTGAATGAATGATTCAAATGATAAACTGGTTTAAAATGTGTTGATGAATGTTATATTGGTTGGTTAATATCCTGGTTGAACGTATGTGCGTTTGATTTGATTTGGATTCGTGTTTATACACAAAAACTGCAAAAAACGCGAACTGTACGAATTGGGGATAAAGCTTCGCCGCGGCGAGGAGCCTCTGGACAGTTTCGCCGCGGCGAAGATAAAACCTTCGCCACGGCGAAGTATGTGGCGGCTAGACCTAATTTAAATCCTCGCCGCGGCGAAGATAAAACCTTCGCCGCGGCGAAGTATGCAGCAAGGAAGTGCATACTGTAAGTCCTCGCCGCGGCGAAGGTTGTAGTTTTTCAATTCTGTATTTTTTGCAAAGGGACTAATCTGTAGTTTTTAATAACCTATAAAGCCAATGTACATTCTGCACATTTAAGAGGGTAATTAATTAATTAACCCACCCAATTCAAAAAATTGATTGTTTTTGAAATGTATGCTTTGTACTTGTTTGTATATTGCATGGTGCGCGGTACATGAGCCTTAGACCTAAGGGTGAATGTTTTAAATTATTTTGGGTATGTATGGCTGTAATATTTTAAATAGGGCCTGCGTGTCCTGCCTTCTCTCTTCTTCTTAATGTACATTCTTTTCTCATCTCATTCCCCTCGAATGTAAATCGAGGTTTCTAAATTTGTTGATGTAAAATAAGTTTAATATTAATTTTATTGTAAATTTAGAATGATGTTTATGTAATGTACCTGGAGACGAAGCGAAGGACGAGGCAACCATACTTGAAGACTCAAGATATTTGTTACAGGATCCCTAGGTGACCCACCGATCCCTCTAGGCTCGAGGAGATCGGTTTTAGTTAGGCCATGTACCGGCACGTTTAATATTTTGTTTAGAATGCATGCTAAGGTTGAATGTTGAATAACATGCCAAACAATGTCATTCTAACAAAGATAATAATCTGATGAGACATTAAATAACAAACCCCTCAACTAAGTATATTAAGTCACTTGTGCCTTCCATCACCATGGTTTTAATCAAACCACTGTTCGTCGAAACCTTGTTCGCCAAAGCGAAGGGTACACTTCTACCAGTGGGAGGTTAAAATTCATTGGAGTTTTCCTTAATGGTGATGGGTCGACTTAAAATGACAGTTTTGCTTGTTCGCCAAAGCGAAGGTTGATAAACGCGTCATAGGCATAGTAGAGCAGTACACATATTATGTGTACATGGTGACATGTAGTGTCCACTCTACTGATACTGAGAATCACACTTGAGGACAATGGTTGGAGCCATTGAATTGTGTGATTGGCTTGTTGGCTTTTTCACATTTGAGGTTGATAGTGGGAGCTATCAATTGGTGTGAATTAAGTTTGTTGGCCTACCTAATCAACCCATTTTGGCTTGTTCGCCAAAGCGAAGGTTTGAAATGGGCAGGATGGGATCTCGGTCCACTAGGAAAGCCAACGGGCTTTCCCGAGTTAATAGTGAGGGCTATTAGCTTGAGTAAAATAGTGGGAGCATCGTTTAATAAAAGACCTTATTAAATAACAATGAACTTTATAATAACTTTATCTTTTCTGCAATTGTAGATTCACCGAAAATGAGCATTATGAACCTGTGACCGATAATCGAAAAAGAAAACAGGTTGGATGGATCCAATTTCTCAGACTGGTATCGTAATCTTCGGATTATACTTAAGTCAGAAAAGAAATTGTATATCCTTGAAAAGCCATACATGGTGAGCCTGATCCTGATGCCACTCAGGAAGTTAAGGAAACTTATCACAAGTTCCTTGATGATGCTGATAGCGTACAATGCTTGATGTTAGCATCGATGACACCTATACTGCAAAAGGAGCATGAGAATATGGATGCTTCTTCCATAATTCTACACCTCAAGGAGCTTTATGAAACAAATGCTCGACATGAGAGGTACAAGGTGTCGAAAGCACTGTTTGGGAGTCGTCTGACTGAGGGTGCCCAAGTTGGTCCTCATGTGCTCAAGATGATCGAGCACGTTGAGAGGCTTGAGACTTTAGGATGTGGCTTGGATGCAGAATTACAAATGGATTTAATTCTGCAATCCTTGCCTGACTCATATGCTCCGTTCATAATGAATTTCAATATGAACACGATGGAGAAAACCCTTTCAGAACTTCGAACATGCCGAGGACCGCAGAGCAGGACTTGAAAAAGTCCAAGCCTGTTTTACTGGTTGCTACCAATAAAGCAAAGGGTAACGGTAAGGGTAAGGCCAAGGCCAAACCCAAGCCCAAGCCCAAAGGACAGGTTGCTTTTGGGCCTGAGAGTGGCATAGGAAAGGGCAAGGTAGTCTGCTTCTTTTGTGGCAAGCCTGGCCACTGGAGGAAACACTGAAAGGCTTTCCTCGCAAGCAAGAAGAAGTCAGAGGCTACGACTTCAGGTACTTTCATGATTGAGATTAACTTCTCTCCCTCAACATCTTGGGTCATGGACACAGGATGTGGTACTCACATTTGTACCGATGTGCGGGGACTAAGGCAGTAGAGTGCTCGCCAAGGGAGAGGTGGACCTACGAGTTGGAAATGGAGCACATGTGGCTGCATTAGTGTAGGGACTTATTGTTTATCTTTGCCTACGGGCTTATTGTTGGAACTACATAATCAAGTTATCACGTACCTTCTATTTCTAGAAATATTATTTCGGTATCCATTTTGGATAATATGGGGTATCATTTTGAGATATCTAATGGATTGTTGTCCTTTAGTTTGAATGGTATTCTATTTGGAATTGCAAGGTTATATAATGGATTATATGTTCTTGATTTAAACAATAAAGATATTCTCAATATAGAAACCAAGAAAGCTAAGCATAGCGATCAAAACCAAACATATCTCTAGCATTGTAGATTGTGTCATGTTAATAAGACTCGCATTGCAAAACTTCAAAGGGATGGAGTTTTGGCCCCTTTTGACTTCCAAATCATTTGAGGTATGCGAGTCATGCCTTTTAGGCAAGATGACCAAGTCTTCTTTCACAGGGACAAAGTGAAAGGGCTACTGAACTGTAGGCATCATCCATAGTGATGTATGTGGTCCACTAACATTGAAGCCGAGGTGGATATTCATACTTCATCACATTTATGATGATTTCAGTAGATATGGTTATGTCTACCTTATGAGACATAAATCTGAAGCCTTTGATAAATTCAAGGAATTCAGGAATGAAGTACATAATATGTTGGGCAAAAGTATTAAAGCTCTTCGGTCGGATCGAGGAGGTGAATACTTAAGCTCGGGGTTTTCAGAGTACCTGAAGGAATGTGGGATAGTATCACAACTCACCCCTCCTTATACATCCCAACACAATGGAGTGTCAGAAAGGAGGAATAGGACCTTACTTGACATGGTTAGGTCCATGATGAGTTTTAGTGATTTACCTGCATCGTTCTGGGGTTATGCCCTAGAGACTGCGACTCACGTTTTAAACCGTGTGCCGTCAAAGTCTGTAGATAAGACTCCATATGAGCTATGGAGTGGGCGAAAGCCCAACTTGTCTTATCTAAGGATTTGGGGTTGCGAAGCTTATGTTAAGAAATTAACTTCGAACAAGCTGGGCCCAAAATCCTGTAAATGTATATTTGTGGGGTATCCAAAGGAGACCAAAGGATACTATTTCTACCACCTAGAAGAGCGCAAAATTTTTGTTGCTCGATCTGGTGTCTTCCTAGAAAAGGAACATTTTCTAAGAAGTACTAGCGGGAGAAAAGTAGAACTCGATGAAGTTCTAGAACCACAAGATATACTAGACGAAGGACGGGATGATGTGCCACAAGGAGTGGTTGAGCATCATGAGGAGGTTACTCCACAAATTGTGGATCAAAGTGAACCACCTCAGGTAGCACAGGAGCTACGTAGATTTGGGAGAGTACGCCATGAGCCCGAGAGATACGGTTATCTCGTGACTCAACATGGTGACGTACTATTCTATCAAGACGATGAACCCAGAACCTACGAAGACGCTATATCGGATCCAGATTCCATTAAATGGCTTGAAGCCATGAAATATGAGATGGACTCCATGTACCAGAACCAAGTGTGGTCTTTGGTGGAACCACCTGAAGGGGTAAAACCTATAGGGTGTAAATGGGTCTTCAAGAAGAAGACTGACATGGATGGCAACGTGCATACTTATAAAGCACGGCTGGTTGCCAAAGGTTTCAAACAAATTCATGGCATTGACAATGAAGAAACCTTTTCGCCGGTTGCCATGATTAAATCCATCCGGATTATGCTTGCAATTGTTGCATATCATGACTATGAGATTTGGCAAATGGATGTCAAAACTGCTTTCCTGAACGGAAACCTTGAGGAGGATGTGTATATGACACAACCTGATGGTTTCGTTATTGATAGTCAAGCTAATAAGGTATGCAAGTTGCAGAGATCCATTTATGGACTCAAGCAAGCTTCAAGGAGTTGGAACATTCGTTTTGATGAGGCTGTAAAAGAATTCGGTTTTATCAAAAATGAAGATGAGCCCTGTGTTTACAAGAAAGTGAGTGGGGAGCGCATAGCATTCCTAGTGTTGTATGTCGATGACATACTTGATCAGGGAATGATATACCGAACTTGCAGTCGGTAAAGACTTGGTTATCCAAGTGCTTCTCCATGAAAGACTTAGGGGAAGCAGCCTACATCCTTGGTATAAAGATCTATCGTGATAGATCGCGTAGGTTGCTTGGCCTAAGTCAGAGTGCATATATTGACAAAGTACTGAAACGATTCAGTATGGAAGAATCCAAGAAAGGATTTCTTCCGATGTCACATGGTGCTTATCTCTCTAAGGAATTGTGTCCTAAAACACAAGATGAGAGAGATAGGATGAAGAGGATCCCATATGCATCAGCAATTGGATCCATCATGTATGCCATGCTATGTACTCGGATTGATGTCTCATGTGCTTTGAGCACTTGTAGTAGATATCAATCGGATCCAGGTGAGCGTCACTGGATGGCTGTCAAGAATATTCTTAAGTACTTGAAGAGGACTAAGGATATGTTCTTGGTTTATGGAGGGGAAGATGAGCTCACTGTAAGAGGATACAGTGATGCTAGTTTCCAAACAGACAAAGACGATTATCGATCGCAATCAGGGTTTGTATTTTGTCTCAACGGCGGTGCAGTGAGCTGGAAGAGCTCCAAGCAAAGCACTGTAGCGGACTCTACAATGGAGGCTGAGTATATTGCATTATCAGATGCGGCCAAGGAGGCAGTCTGGATTAAGAAGTTCGTCATTGAACTTGGTGTGGTTCCTACGATTGTTGATCCTATAGACATCTATTATGACAACAATGGAGCAATTGCTCAAGCTAGGGAACCACGGTCTTATCAGAAGTCCAGACACATACTCAGACGATTCCATCTCATCAGAGAGATAGTTGAGAGGAAAGACGTGCAGATTAGTAAAGTGCATACTGACGACAATCTCGCAGATCCACTAACAAAGCCTCTGTCGCAGCAGAAGCATGAAAGGCATTTGAAATCATTTGGTATTAAATACATGAATGATTGGCTATAGTGCAAGTGGGAGATTGTTAGAGTAGATGCCCTAGAGCCAATCAATTATTGTAGAATTGACTCTTTGTAATTAATCAATAATAAAAGGCATTTTATTCTATATCGCGTAAATCATTATTATTGCAATATGTATTGATATATGTCCTCGAATGGTAGAACCGTGACGAGGGTATCAAGTGTTTCAAATCTTGATAGTGAGAACCCTATGAGCACATATGGTGGCCATTCTAGAAACGTCCGTAGCCTAGTATTATTCTGAAGTAAGGGCACAGATAATACGGTAAGGCTATCATAGTGTTGAACGACCCTGTCGAAAGGCAGTGACTGATCTCACTTGTCAAGGTTGTTCGGTGACAACCTGGTGCAACACATGGGTGCTTGTTGTAGGCGGATATACCGCAGCAAGTTCACTGGACTGACCCACCAGAGGATTCCATATGGATGGTAACCCCAGTGTCTATGGAACAAATCCTCTAACGAATGGTGGTGCATGTGATCCTTAGACTTGAGATCACCGGAGTGCCTTGTGCACCGATTGGTACAGTTTGACACTAGCCTAACGCAGTTCTATTTAGAGCTGTCAGTACGGTGGTGATTGGCTATATCAAGGAGTGTATCAAGACTATGGTGGATTGATAAAGGATTCATCACTCTCGGGTACGGGAGAAGTTATCTCACGGCGCAATTCAGTATATGGCAATGACACTAAAACTGTGGCCCCAGTGGGATTGAGTTGTTGCTCTATCCAGATTATAATACGGGTCATTAGGTCCAGGCCCGAATATATAATATCAAGAGTAACCGAAGGTTGACACTATTTCTATGCCTTCGTCTCGTCGAGATAACGTATGATGAAAGGATCGTATTGTACGGTAACCATATCGTTGACAGGTAGCTACTTTGCTGAATCCGAATCTATCGGGTGGCCATGATGCCTTGCTAGGGGCCAATCTTGGTCTGTGTATTAGTGAGACGATTAATTGGTGTTAATCGCGATACTATACACTACCGGTATGATGAGGAGCCTATGGGTCACACACATAGAAGATAATTTAAGAGCCAAGAAGAAGGAAGGGCGTTTTCGTCTTTTTAGGCGAAAGGGTATTTTGGTAATTTCACAGTGCAATTAAATTTGCTGAGGTCGTAGCCTTTTATTTAATTTGTTAAAAATTAAATAAGTGAAATTACGGTTAAATGTGTGTTCGCACATATTTAATTAAATCATCATTATTGTTAAATGTTAATTAAATATTAATTGATTTTAATTAAGATAATGATGAATTAAATTAAAATATCAAATTGGGAGTGTTTGGCAACATGGGGTGTTTGGGTTGGAGCCCAAGCCCATTCCATGTGGGAATAGGGCAACTTGGTTTGCCTATAAAAAGAATAGTGTGTGTGTTATTTTAAGAAATTCATTCTTTAATTTTGAAAAGAAAAACACAAAGCATTTCCCCTTATACACTCTCCCACGCCAATCTCACTGTTTGATTGAAAAATCAAATACTGATCTTCTTCTTTATTTCTTAAGGCCAAGGAGGATCTAGCAAATCCCTCCTTGGTTCTTGGTGATTGTCTTCGTGTGGACTTCTTGGTTCGATCCTACACTTGGATCGGTAGCAAACACATTCAGAGACAACATTGGTGGAGCCTCCAAACGTGGGTATAAATCTAAACCTTTGGATGTATTTTTCTGCAGATTCATATTATGCATAAACTGTAAAATCTGTGCCTTGATTTTGGGTTCTAAGGAACGATCCGTGGTTGTAAAATTTTTTGTTTTCCGCTGCGCAACCGGGTCGTTTCCTAACACTTCTCGGCCAATTGCCCCATCTGTACCTCAAGATTCCGAATAGACGCCCCTTGATTTCTAAAATTCGTCTTTGTCTCATTCATAAAACATGTGGTCTCTTGCATGAACTTTCCAAACATGTCCTCCAACTTTGTCACTCTTGGATCTCCCGATTGATTATTCACCCCTGGTTGGTTATTTGGCAATGTCCTTTGGTTCCATTGATTATTTTGCTGGTTCTGATTGCCCCAAGCTAGATTTGAATGATTTCTCCACCTTGGATTGTATGTGTTGGAGTGCGGGTTGTTTGGTTGCCTCTGATTTCCTGCCAAGTAGTTCACTTGCTCCGATGATGAAGATGACGATGCAAATGTGTTCCCCACTTGACACTCGTTGCTCACATGGTTTCCTGCACAAAAATCACAAGTTATTTGAGGTGCTTGAATAGAGTTTACCTGCATACTTCCCAACTATTTCTGAAGTGCCGTGAGTTGGGCTGAGATGGCTATGAAGGCATCAATTTCATGAAGACCCGTAGATTTTCTTGTTATTACTCTCTCATTTGGTCTTTGATAGTTGTTGCTTGCCAAAACCTCAAGCAACTCATAAGCCTCCTCTGGTGTCTTATTCTACAAGGCTCCTCCCGATGCTGCATCCACCATGATTTGCACGTTACCACCCATCAGTCCATTGTAGAATGTTTGGACTTGAAGCCAAACTGGCAACCCATGGTGTGGACATTTCCTCATCAATTCCTTGTACCTCTCCCAAGCCTCATACAATGACCTAGATTCATCTTGTAGAAATGATGTGATATCATTTCTCAATTTTGCTGGAGGAAAGAACTTGGTCAGGAACTTCTGTGCTATATCATTCCATGTTGTGATAGTTCCCGATGGTAGGGCCATTAACCACCCCTTAGCTTTATCCCCCAATAAGAATGGGAATAACCTCAACCTAATGGCATCATTTGACACTCCATTCGACTTGAAGGTGTCACAAATTTCCAAGGAGTTCGCAATATGCTGATTCGGATCTTCCTTTAAATCACCATTAAACCTTACCAACTGTTGGATCATCTGGATAATAGCCGGCTTTATCTCAAATGTGTTGGCTTGGACTGCTGGTCTCGTAATGCTTGAACCACTGCCATTAATCGTGGGAACTGAGAATTCCCTTAGTGTCTATTTTCTGGTTCTGCCATTTCAACAACTATTTTTTCTGATTCAATCACTATATCCTCTCTTTATCTTCTCTCTCTGTTAAGTCGTCTAGCGGTTCTCTCAATCTCAAGATCAACAGGAGCCATTGGCTGACGTCTCGCTCTTCGCATAAACTGCACAAAATAAACTAAAGAAAGTGAGATCACAAACCAACTGAAAATTGAAAACAAAAATTAAAACTTCAATCTAGCTAACTATAGAAAAACTCAATGTTAACTTAAAACTCAATCCCCGGCAACGACGCCAAAAGCTTGATGCATGTTTACTACAACATGCAAAAATAGCAAGTGCACTAGTCACACAAGTAATAGAGTGATGAGTGAGTATTGTTCCCACGAGGATTGTTGCTAAGCATTAAGTTTTGAAGCAATCGAATTCTTTTGGATTAAAGGGAGCAATTTAAACTATAACTAAAACAAAATTTTACTGAAATAAAAGTAAACTATGAAAGCAAGATTTAAAGTATGGATAAAATGAATTCAAACAAACGGGTAGGGTTTTGACTTCATTCGGACTCTATGGGTTAAACTTAAAGAATTAAACTAAATTCATATTTACATACATTGATTGTAAATCGAACTCTCTAAAGTGTCCAACATACCTTCTCAGGCTATGTTTTCCTACTCTTCCCTATTAACCTTCCGCACCCAACAAATTGAAATTTAATAAAACTGAGCTCATTAAGAACAAGAATCCTATATTGATTTCATTGGTTCTTGAATCTATCTCTAGCATCCAATACTACAATGGTGAATACCCAAGAAGCCTAACATGATTCATTTCTCAATCTCATCATGTTCATCACATATAAACAATAAATTCAGAGTATTCACACAATCAATTAAGTTCATATGAAAATAAAATCATTCAATCAATTAACCCTATGAAATTCCGAACTACAATCAAAACCCTAACCCATATTAGATTAGTTCATGTCTAAATCAATAGTACAATTAAAAGAAACGAAAAATTCCAAGTTCAACATCATGGAAACAAGAGAAAAGGAAAAGAATCTCCCCAATTGACAAATCCATTGGTTTCACCTCGAATCTTCACACTTTGTTTAATCCAAAAATCACTCAAATTCAATTTAAGAATATGTAAAAACTACTATCTATCTCAAAACGAACGCCCTAAACAAAAAGACTAAGTATTTCTTTTATACCTCGGCCAAAATCCTAAAACTAAGCCTAAAAACGAAACTGTACGTTTTACAAAGACTGGAAAATGCAGACTTTGCCGTGGCAAAGAAGGAATCTCGTCACAGCGACAAAACAAGCTAAATCTAGTGCGTGACTAGCTCATTTCGCTATGGCAAAGAACAATCTTCGTCGTGGCAAAGCTTCCTGAAGAATTCTAAAATTACAAAATTGCCCTCCGCTTGCTTCTTTGCTTGAATCTTTGATCTTCGGTGTTCTCCCTTGGGAACAAGCTTCATCGTGCTTGATTCTGCTTCAGAACTCTCCCAACTTCTAAGATCCACTTGCTTCTAAGTCCAGAAACTCCAGATCTATCTTTATTTGCTCAAAATGTCCATTTTAAACTGAAATAAGAAATGTAAGGAATTATGTAGCAATTCAAGCATAAATGAACTAAGAAGTATCTAAAATCAGGCCTAAAAGCTTAAATAAACTAGTATAATCCTCGGATTATCACCTTGCCGTGTGAGTGAGTACAGTCCTCATCTACATGCACTCTTGCAGACCATACAAATTCTTCTTTCTTTTTAGGCCACTCAATTAAGGTGGCGTGCATGTAGGAAATTCTTCTTGGTACAACCCTCATCCACATACACTCTTACGCATCGTACAATTATTCTTCTTCTTATGCCACTCAATTAAGGTGGCGTGTATGTGGGAATTTCTTTTTAACACTCACGGTTCCCCATCACACCAACCTATTCTTTTCTCTTCTTTACCACTTTTCTTTCTTTAATTCTTTAATGCTTATTCTTTCTTTCTCTTTACTCTAAAAGTGTTTTATTCTATAAATTCTTCATTCTTTCTTAAATTATTACACATATACAAATATATGCATATGGATGGCTCATGCTTAAAATTCTTACTTGAATGCACCCATGAAATGCAAATATGCAATGTTGCATAAAATTAAGGTTTCTACTCATACTCATGCTTCTCTTAGGCATTTCATCAAACATTAAATGTGCATGTACAAACCCTAATTTAATTATCATTCTATTTGTTTATAAAACCATCCAAATGAGAGAAAAACTCTCTTGTATCATCACCATACCTACACGGCAAAAACACTCCCAAAAGTTTTCTCCAATTCTTCCAATTTCAACCCATCATCATACCATCACATACACTTCTCATACTCAAATATATCCAACAACAAGCATAAATAATCATCATCTCATCTCAATTTCTCAATAATCTTAACATATGCATGCTTAAAAGAAATCTCTACTCACTTGATTTCTTAAACTTTAATTTAAGTTGGATTTTGAGTGGAATTTACTTACTTTATACTTGAGTAGTCTCTACTAAGCTCTCTACTCTTGTTGGATTCAAACCTTCTCTTAACCCTAAGCATAAACTTCATAAGAACTCAAATTTTACACCAAATAAATCATAGATAAAGAGCAAGAATTCTTACCCCTTGTTACCTAGGATCAAAACCCTATTAAATTCCACTCAAAAGCCCTCAAAGTCCTTAGAGAATTGAGTGAAAAATTTAGAGAAAATGGAGAAAGAGAGTGGTGGTGGAATGAGAGAAATAAGGGTTTCAAACCCTTAACATTTTATTTTATAAACACACTTTCCCAGTTTGCCCTTACTCTTTCTTAGAAATTCCATATTTGTCCCTCTTAGTCAATTACCATAATGCCCTTATTTTTATTGTATTCTCTATGAAATTCTCTCTTTTTACTCCCCACTTTTTCAACTAATTTTGAGTGAAAAGACCATTTTACCCTTAATGCAAGTTTTAAGGCATTTTCTTCATATTCTCTTAAAATAACTTTAACAAAAATCAACTAAGGGCTATAAAACATAATTTAAATCATCTAACTCCATGTTGGGCATTACAGTAACCTCCTCCTGATGTTCGACCACTACTTGTGGCACATCTTCCCATCCTTTGTCTAGTATATCTTATGGTTCTATAGCTTCATCAAGTTCTATTTTTCTCCAACCAGTACTTCTTAGAAAAAAATCTTTTTCTAGGAAGACACCAGTATGAGCAACAAAAATTTTGCGCTCTTTTGGATGGTAGAAATAGTATCCTTTAGTCTCTTTATGATACCCCACAAATATACATTTGTAGGATTTTGGGCCTAGCTTTTTCGAAGTCAATTTCTAGACATAAGCTTCGCAACCCCAAATCCTTAGATAAGACAAATTGGGCTTTCGCCCATTCCATAGTTCAAATGGAGTCTTGCTACAGACTTCGATGACACACAGTTCAAAATGTGAGTTGTAGTCTCTAAGGCATAACTCTAGAATGATGCAGGTGAATCACTAAAACTCATCATGCACCTAACCATGTCAAGTAAGGTTCTATTCCTCCTTCCAGACACTCCATTCTGTTGGGGTGTATACGAAGGGGTGAGTTGTGATACTATTCCACATTCCTTCAGATATTCAAAAAACCTTGAACGTAAGTATTCACCTCCTCGATCCGATCGAAGAGCTTTAATACTTTTGCCAAACATATTCTATACTTCATTCCCAAATTCTTTGAACTTATCAAAGACTTCAGATTTATGTCTCATGAGGTAGACATAACCATATCTACTGAAATCATCAGTAAATGTGATGAAGTAGGAATATCCACCTCTGGCTTCAACTGTTAGTGGACCACATATATCACTATGGATGATGCTTAATAGTTCAGTAGCCCTTTCACTTTGTCCTGTGAAAGGTGATTTGGTCATCTTGCCTAAAAGGCATGACTCGCATACCTCAAATGACTGGAAGTCAAAAGGGTCCAAAACTCCATCCCTTTGAAGTTTTGCAATGCAGGCCTGATTAACATGACCCAATCTACAATGCCAGAGGTATGTGTGGTTTTGTTCGCTATGTTTAGCTTTCTTTGTTTCAACGTTGAGAAGATCCTTATTGTCCAAATCAAGAACATATAATCTATTATATAACATTGCAATTCCAAATAGAATATCATTCAAACTAAAGGACAACAATCCATTAGAAATCTCAAAACGATATCCTATATTATCCAAAATGGATACTGAAATAATATTTCTAGAAATCGCAAGTACAAAATAACAATCTTTGAGTTCTAATAATAAGCCCAAAGGCAAAGACAAACAATAAGTCCCTACAGCTAATGCCCCCACATGTGCTCCATTTCCAACTCGTAGGTCCACTTCTCCCTTGGCGAGCAATCTACTCTGCCTTAGTCCCTGCACATAAGTTCAAATGTGAGTACCACATCCTATGTCAATGACCCAAGATGTTGAAAGAGAGAAGTTAATCTCAATCATAAACATACCTAAAGCTGAAGCATCTGACTTCTTTTTGTTTGTGAGGAAAGCCTTGTAGTGCTTCTTCTAGTGGCTAGGCTTGCCACAATAAAAGCAGACTACCTTCCCACCTTTCCCAATGCCAATTGCAGGCTTGAGAGCATCCTGTCTTTAGGCTTGGGCTTGGGATTGGCCTTGGCCTTTCCCTTGGCTTTACCCTTTCCTTTACAGGCAGCTACCAGTAAAATAGGTTGGGACTTCTCAAATCTTGCTCTATAGTCCTTAGCATGTTCAAAAGCTTCGACAAGGTTTTCACCATAGCGTTCATATTAAAGTTCATTATGAATGGTGCATAAGAGTCAGACAAGGATTGCATAATTAAATCCACTTGTAATTCTGCATCCAACTCAAACCCTAAAGTCTCAAGCCTCTCCATATGAGGGCCAACTTGGGCTCCCTCGGTTAGGCAACTTCCAAGTAGTGCTTTTGACACCTTGTACATCTCATGTCGAGCATTCCCTTCGTAAAGCTCCTTGAGTTGTAGAATAATGACAACAGCGTCCATATTTCATGCTGATTTTGCAGCACTGGTGTCATTGATGCTAACATCAAGCATTGAATGCCATTAACATCATCAAAGAACTTTTGATAAGTATCCTTTACTTCCTAAGTGGCATCAGGAACAGGCTCAGCCATGTATGGCTTATCAAGGATATATAATTTCTTTTTGGACTTAAGTATAATCCAAAGATTACAATACCAGTCCGAGAAATTGGATCCATCCAACCTGTTTTCTTTCTCGATTATCGGTCGCAGGTTCATAATGCTCATTTTTAAGTGAATCTACAATTTCGAAAAGTAAAGTCAATATAAATTTTATTATTTCTTAATATGGTCTTTTATTAAAAAACACTCCCACTATTTTTCTCAAGCCAATAGCCCTCACTATTAACGCGGGAAAGCCCGTTGGCTTTCCTAGTGGACTGACATCCCATCTGGCCCATTTCAAACATTCGCTATGGCAAAGAAGCCAAAATGGGTTGATTAGGTAGGCCAACAAACTTAATCCACACCAATTGATAACTCCCACTACCAACCTCAAATGTGAAATAAGCCAACAAGCCAATCACACAATCCGACAGCCTAGCCATCGTCCTCAAGTTTGATTCCCAGTATCAGTAGAGTGGACACTACATGTCACCACGTACACTCAACATGTGTACTTCTCTACTATGCCTATGACATGTTTATCAACCTTCGCTGTGGCGAATAAGCAAACCTGTCATTTTAAGTCGACCCATCATCATTAAGGAAAACTGATGAGAATGCAAAATGTCATATTTACCCCCCTTAATGTCTAGTCTTTTATACTTATTTGCTGCATAAATGTACTCATTATTATTCTGTTTTGATTTAGGATGCAAATGGAGGCGTTAATTGCAAAACGGAACTAATTAAGTGAATTCGGATAGTTTTGACATTGCTTTGTAATCTAGGCATAACTCTCTCATCCGAGCTCCGATTGAGATGATTCAAAATGCTGTGGAACGCTAAGAACGATATCTACAACTTTTATGTTTTGAGTTTGGAGAGATAGTCGATGAATCAAGGTTGTAATTTATCTTGAAGTTTGACGCACCTGCACTGCCGACGTTCTGGAACATTCCGCCTTGTTATGCAATTCAAATAGGCAGATTATTCCAAGAAGTTTTGAAGACCTGTTGCACGCAAATTACAGCTGGAAAACACCACTTTCCTATTTTATTTTAGGAATTTAATATTTTATTTCCAATTAATCAGATTAGGATAAATGTTACTTTATGGATATTAGAATATTTTGGAGAGATTGAGTAGAATTAGAATTAGAATTTAGATATTTTCAAAAGAGAGATTAGATTAGGGATTACAGGACATATCACACACGCCTCTCTCTCTTCTCTCTTGGGTGGATTTTCATTTTTCCTTTGAATATTCGTGATGGCCATGAGTGGCTAAACTTTTATAACTTGGTCGAAGGAAATAGAGGCCTAGGAATCAATAACTGTGAGATCTAATACGTTTTATTTCAGTGTTCAATTTTATGTTTTGAGTATTGGATGTTCTTCTATGCTTATTTTAATGATTGTTTCATTTAATTGCTAGGAGGCCTACTAGGTTATTATTTGTTACAATCTATTGCTAAGTTAGATATCAAATCCGTAATTGTTTGATCCCTCTAACTTGTGAAGCAATTAGGGTTATTAATTTGCTGCATCAAGAATTAGTAATCTTAAGAGGAACACTCGACTAAATTAAATGCAACCACTTGAGTTTGTGTTGTTTAGCTTCATCGATCTCTCTAGTTCTTAAGGCTGCTACTAGATTAAATCTTTAGCGCTTGTCTAGGGTTGTTTAGTAGTAAAGGTTAATTAAGATCGCTTGTTTCCTAATTAATTACAACTAAGGAGGGATAGGAAAATAGTTCCAACAGTGAATATTTAGGTATGAATTGATTTAATTTTGCATCAATGATCAGTTGTAAGATTTCGATGGTGGATGTTGACTGAGACCAAGTTTTGTTATATTACTTGTTTTTGTTTTTGCTTTTGCTAAGATTGTTTTCTGTTTTACTCAAACCCCCCACCTTATTCACATCATCGAAAATTTGGGTAGACACTCTTCGTGGGATCGACCCTTGCTTACCCTATTTCTGATTCGGTAGTTAGGTTGGGAAGGTTTTTAATCTTGGTTGCCTACGACAGCACACCAGATTTTGGCGCTGTTGCCTGGGAGTGATTCTAGTTGATTTTTTTTTTTTTTGTGAATTTTTTATTGCATTTTTGTTATTTTTTTTATTTTACAGAAAAAAAAAAGAAAAATTGTGAACCGTATTACTGTTCCAGATGAACAATAGTACTATTCATAAGGAAAATTTTGGTTGAGTTAGGAGTTTTGCAAGTACTTGTTTTGAAGAAAACAAAATTTTGAGCAACACTAGAAAGCTTTCTAGGCCCACCCTCTTGAGGCCAAATTCGAATGTTTTGATAGGGTTTTTGGCATTTTTGTGCTTCTAGTCATATAAGAAAAAAAATTTCTTTATTTTTTTTAATTTTCTAGTTAGTTTTAATTTTTTGTCATTTATTCTAATTCTTTTATGAGGTTTTTTGTTGTATGACTAGGTCCTCTCATCTTGGTGATTTAACATTCAATCCAGAAATTGAGAGCACTTTGCACAGGTTAAGGAAGTGTAAACCCCACGTTATCATTCCGATGCCCTAAGGTATGAAATTTACCTTTTCAAGTAATTTTCTTTTTTGAATGGAAGGGTAAAATGGTCAATTTACATGTATTTCGAGATGTGGCCATTATAAAGTGTAAAGGATGATGTCATTGAAGAGAAATGAGGGTAGAATGGTTATAAAGTTGATTGATAAGGTTAAATGGCATAAACGGTAACCAAGGGTATAATGGTCTTTTCATACAAAACCATATGATTTAAGTGTCCATAAAAGTGCACCAAGGGTAAATTAGTCATTTACCTAGTAGAATTACTTAATGGTTAAGTGTTTTAAAGAAGTCAAATGGCATTAAATGAGTACTTATCTTTATGTTGAGGTAGAAATGACCAAAACGCCCTTATATGAAAAATTTATGCCAAATGACCTTTATATCTAACTTTTATTGACCAATCATATTTGAGTATCAGTGGAATGAATATTTACAACGTTTAAAGAGAGAGTAGTCGGCCTTGGAGACCCCAATTATATCATCTTCTTCTTCATCTCTCAAATCCACCATAAAAGCCACTAATCCAAGCTTTTATTCTCAATTTTTCTTAGGATTTCAAGTTGATTTTTAAAGGAGATCACCATCTACCCTTAAAGAACTTCAATTTCAGGGTTAAAGGTGAGTTTCAAAACCCTATTTTTTCTGAATTTTTTAGTTAAAAGAGAAATTCATAAGTGGTTATGTGTGTAAGGTAGAAAGGTGAAACTTTGGAGCCAAGGAGGAGTACCTTTGTGCTTTGAATACTAAGGTAAGGAAAAAAATCTCCCTTATGACTACAATTGATAACACCTAGGGTTTATGAAACTTACATTTATTTATGTTAATATGAGTGTGATGCTATGTTTTGGTTATGAGTTGTTTAAATGGGTGTGTTGATTGGTGTATGTGTGCATATGGAGGATGATTATGCCAATTAAGAGATTTGTAGTTGGACGATGTTTTGGCACTTTTTGGTTCTGTAAAAAGGGAGGTTTTTATGGCCTTTTATACTTAGAATGATATGGCAAATAATATGAATGTGCAAATGAAGGTGACATAGTTAAAATGAATAGAATTCGGATTTGGCTGTTTTAAGACTTATACGGTACATGCTTCACTGAATCAGTCATAACTGAAGTTATAGAAGTCCGATTGAGTTGATTCTTGAAGTTTTGGGGGTTAAAAATTTAAGAAACAGACCTAAAACTTTTGTGTTTTAGGAAAGAACCATTTCGAATTGGAAGATAAGGTAAAAATTGCTTGAAAAGTGATGAACTATATGGCATCCAACTTCTTAATGGAAATTCCCATTTGTTTCTAATTCTAATAAACCCTTGAATAAACTTAATACCAAAATTCCTTTAATTGTATGAGAAATTAAATGAATTAAGTTAAGAAGTTTAGTAGGAGAATATAGTATGATTGAGCATGGGAGATGTTAGTCCATATGTTTGCATTCATAATGGTAATGCATATAGCTTATTTTGTTGTCTTATGAAAAAAATTATGAAATGTTAATGAATGAATTCCATGAGTCTCTTGAGGTATAAACCAAGATCAGAGGAATGGAATTCTTATGGAAACCATGAGTCCTTTGAGGTGACGACCAAGAACAAGGTAATGGTTCAAATGAATCCGATCGGATAACAAAGACTAATGAAATTGTCAAGTATATAGACAAAACAAATAAGCATGCCATGTACATGAATATTTAAGTTTCAAGTCGATAACAAGACTAATGCATTTATGTTCTATGTTATATTATGTATGGTTATGTTTTGACTTATGTTTATGAGAAAAGTCCCAAAATGTATGATATGTTTTATGAACTTGTTATGTCAAAGAATGAAGGTCATGTTTTGTAGGTAGGTAAAGTCCTAAGTAATTTACTTGTATAATGAACCTTAATAGTTTATAAATGGCCATATTCCTTACTGAGCGATTAGCGCTCACCCCACGAAATGTTTTTAAAATGTTTTGCAGGTATGGATTAAGGCATGAAGCTGGGAGAGGATTCCAAGGGACGCTATGAGCATGAGGGGATGCTTTAATGATGACTATTGAATGGTTTTGCTAATATTTAGTGTAGTAATTATGTTCATATCTCATAATGTAGTAATTATGTCCATGTTCTATAATGGAGTAAATATGTTGTATTAATAAAGGAAATCAAATTGCTAGTAAATTTTATAAAAGTATGTATGTTCTAGTAAGTATTACTATGGATTTCATAATTTACTCCAAGAAAGGAAATTATATTTTTTGATTATACAATGAACTTATTATAGTTTAAAAATAAACTTCTTTCCTAGGCGTGCCTTTTCTAGGTTCTCAATGGCCAAGGGATACTTAGGAAATACCTGGCTAAGGAGGGGTTTTACAGGAAGGAAGCTTGGACATATTCTGAGGAAAGCAATTTTGATTTAAAAGAAGAGGACGTCATGGCTGGGAATCAGACTTTGAAAGACCTTTCTGCCCTTGATTTGAATCAAGCACCTTTATGCATAACGTTTCCTGTTTTAGATGCTGCCACTACTTTTGAATTAAAATCTGGACTAATACATCTCTTGCCCACTTTTCAAGGTCTTGCAGGTGAAGATCCTCACAAGCATCTAAAGGAGCTTCATGTGGTTTGCACGAGTATGAAACCTACGGGGGTGACTAAGGAGCAAATTAAATTAAGAGCTTTCCCATTTTCTTTGAAGGATTCGGCTAATGATTGGCTTTATTATCTACCCTCTGGAACTATAACCACATGGAATGAGATGAAGAGATTATTCCTGGAGAAATATTTCCCAGCTTCGAGGGCAACCAACATCCGGAAAGAAATTTGTGGTGTAAGGCAGCATAACGGAGAGTCCCTACATGAATACTGGGAACGCTTTAAGAAATTGTGTGCAAGCTGCCCCCATCATCAAATTAGTGAGCAGTTACTGATCCAATACTTCTATGAGGGCCTTACATACACTGATAGGAGCATGATTGATGCTACAAGTGGAGGAGCTTTGGTGGATAAAACTCCTGAGGTCGCGAGAAACTTGATTGCAAATATGGCGGCCAATTCTCAACAATTTGGCAGTAGGCTTGACCTTCCATCTAGGCGTGATAATGAGGTAAATATTTCTTCCCTAGAACAACAAATCTCGAGTCTAACTTCTCTTGTTCATCAAATGGCTGTAGGTAACATGCAAACAGTGAAGGCTTGTGGGATTTGTTCGGTAGTAGGGCATCCAACTGATATGTGGCCAACTCTTCAAGAGGAGCCAATTGAGCAAGTGAATGCAGCAGGTGGTTTTCCTGGACAACCGCAAAGGAAGTATGATCTTTATTCGAGCACATATAACCCATGATGGAGGGATCACCCCAATCTTGGCTATGGGAATCCACAAGTGAATCAGCACCACCCTCAAAACCGCCTAAATTTACCAGCAGTACCAGCAGCCATATTCCCCTAGACAACAACTGGGCCAAACTTCTAATTTTGGTATGTCTTTAGAAGATATTGTTAAGTCTCTTACCACTAATACTTTGCAGTTTCAACGGGAGACAAGGGCCAGTGTTCAAAGTTTGGAGAATCAGATAAGGCAAATGGCAACCACAATCAGTAAGCTGGAGGCACAAAGTTTAGGGAAATTACCTTCTCAGACGGTGGTGAATCCAAGAGAAAATGTGAGTGCAATCGTTTTGAGAAGTGGTAAAGCGGTGGAGATTTCAATAAAGACAGCCCCTGCATCATCGAGGGAAGAAAAGGAGAAAGACATCATTGTAGACAAGAATGTTCCCAACAACGATGGCGTTCCTAAGCGTAAGTTTCCACCTCTTTCTGATTATAAACTGGTACCTCCTTTTCCTCAAGCTTTAGAAGAATCTAGAAAAGATGAGTAATACAGAGATTTTTATGAGACTTTTCGTAGATACGAGGTAAATATTCCACTCTTAGATGCTATTAAACAAGTACCTCGTTATGCTAAATTCTTGAAATAATTGTGCACACTTAAGAGGAAACAGAAACTTAAGGGGTGTTGATGGGAATGCAAAATGTCATATTTACCACCTTAATGTTTAGTCTTTTATACGTATTTGTTGCCTAAATGTATTGATTATTATTCTATTTTGATTTAGGAAGCAAATGGGAGCGTTAATTGCAAAACGGAACTAATTAAGTGAATTCGGACAGTTTCGACACTACTTCGTAATCTGGGCATAATTCTCTCATCTGAGCTCCGATTGAGATGATTCAAAATGCCATGAAACGCTAAGAAAGAGATCTAAAACGTTCATATTTTCCATTTGCAGAGATACTCGCTGCATCAAGGTTTTAATCAAGCTTGAAGTTGATGTATCTGCATTGCTGATGTTTTGGAACATTCTGCCTTGTAATGCAGGTCCAAGAGGCAGTTTATTATTTGAAGATTTGAAGACATGTGGCACACAAGTTACAGCTGGACACACTACTTTTTTATTTTTATTTTAGGAATTTATCTTATTTTCAATTAATTAGAATCAAATTAGGATTAATGTTATTTTAGGATATTAGAATATTTCTTTTAGGAGATTTAGTGGAATTCAAATACTTAAACTAGATTTTTTTTTTTTTTTAAGGGGATCAGATTAGGTTTTGAGAACACACACGCCTCTCTCTGGTCCTCTCTATAACTTTCCCTTTGTAATTTTGTGATGGCCATGAGAGGTTAATTTTTGTAAGCTTGGTTGAAGGAAACGGAAACCTCGGAATCAATAAAACTTTGAGATCGTGTATGAATTGATTATTTTTGCATCAATGATCAGTTGTAAGATTCCGATGGTGGATATTGACAGAGACCAAGTTTCGTTATTTTGATTGAATTCGATTTGAAGTATTTTCTTTTCCTGGAAACGTTTTCTGTTTTACTCAAAACCCCCCAGCCTTATTCACATTAAAGAAAATTCGGCTAGACACTCTTCATGGGATCGACCCTGACTTACACTACTACGTGTATTTTTAGGTTTTAATTCTGGGTGCCTACGACAGCACACCAGGTGTGAAAAGGTGAGAGTGGGAGAAAATGTTTCTGCAGTGATTCAGAGAAAACTTCCAGCAAAGTGCAAGGATCCAAGTATGTTTACTATCCCTTGTACGATAGGTAACACTAGGTTTGAGAAGGCCATGATATACTTAGGAGCTTCTATAAATGTCATGCCGTATTCTATATATGCTTCTTTGAAACTTGGACTTTTGAATAAAACTGGTGTTGTAATTCAATTAGCTGATGGATCTAATGCTTATCTTAAGGGTGTAGTTGAGGATGTTTTGGTACAAGTTAATAACTTAGTTTTCCCTACTGATTTCTATGTGCTTGATATGGAAAATGGAGATCAATCTGCTCCTATTTTGTTAGGAAGACCTTTCTTAAAAACATCCAAGACTAAGATAGATGTTCATAGTGGCATACTTACCATGGAATTTGATGGTCAACTTGTCAAGTTTAATATTTATGATGCCATGAAATATCCTGTTGCTGATGATGATAATCCTGTTTATTCTATTGATGTGGTTGATTCTTTAGCACAGGAAGTGTTTGAACTTGATGGAAAAGATGGATTAGGAGTTGCCATTAGTAAGCATCTTGAGGAAGAGGATGAGGAGTTAGCTTTGAGTACTAATTTGCAGGAAACTGTTGCAGCATTGCATGATTTTCCAAAGTTACAGCAGTCGATAACGTTCCTTATATTGCATTACCAATTTCTAACGAGAGGCCTTTACCATCTATTTTACAGGACCCCATTCCAGATTTGAAGCCTCTCCCTAGTTATCTCAAGAACGTGTTCCTTAGAGACGGAAGAATGTTACTTAGTGCATCGCAAGAAGAAAAGCCTTGAGTCGAGCCAACGACAATAAACAAAGGCGCTGCTTGTGAGGCAACCCAAGGGGAGTTTGTTTTCTTTTTGCCTTTTCTTTGCATTTCATCTTACATTGGGGACAATGTCAATTTTAAGTGTGGGGGAAGGGATTTAGGTTGTGTTTTAATTAAAAAAAAAAAAAAAGTTTTTTTGTTTTTAGGAAGGTTTATGCTTTAGGTCATGTCTTTGACCATCTAGTGATGCATGAAATAGTAACTTGACTTTGTTGTTGAGCATATTTCCTGACTTAAGATGTTAGCAATATTTCATAAAATAGAGTTAATCATATTTGAATCTTTGTAGTTTTGAAACAATATGTCTTGAGAAGCTGTGTGAACTTGGTGACAAAGCATGATTGAGGAGTGTATAACAACCCTTAAAAAAAAAAAAATTGTTCCTCTTAAGCTAGTCCTAAATTTGGGTTTAAGTAAATAGGAAAAAGAAAAGAAAGGTATGTGGTGAGTCGAGATGGAGAGTAAAATGCACTCACTTATAAACACAACCATGAAATGAGATGGAGCATAAAATGCACTCATTCTTTTTCAAAACAGAAAGAAAAAAAAAAAGGAAAAAAAATATATGCTACCCAGTTTGTAGTAGTAAAGAGAAACAGTTGAGGAAAATTTGAGAGGGGAGTTGTACATGAATTGGTTGTGATTAGTTTCCTTGTTTGCATTGAGTGTTGAGAGTAATTGTGGAAAATGATGAGGAGAGATGAATGTCATTAACTCTACTTTATTTTATTTTGCTACTTCCTAAGTTAGGTACGAATATGCATGGATTAAATACTGTTGCTTATGCATCATGATGGTGTTCTTGATATGACTTGACATGATGGTGTTCTTGATATGACTTGAGTGTAGTGTTTGTTTGAATTAGTTTGCCTGAGGACGTGCAAAAACTAAGCGTGGGGGAATTTGATGAGAATGCAAAATGTCATATTTACCCCCCTTAATGTCTAGTCTGTTATACTTATTTTCTACCTAAATGTACTCATTATTATTCTATTTTGATTTAGGATGCAAATGGAGGCATTAATTGCAAAACGGAACTAATTAAGTGAATTCGGACAATTTTGACATTGCTTTGTAATCTAGGGCATAACTCTCTCATCCAAGCTCCGATTGAGATGATTCAAAATGTTGTGGAATGCTAAGAAAGATATATACAACTTTCATGTTTTGAGTTTGGAGAGATACTAGATGAATCAAGGTTTTAATCGAGCTTGAATTTAACACACCTACACTGCCGACGTTTTGGAACATTCCGCCTTGTTATGCAATTCAAATAGGCAGATTATTACAAGAAGTTTTGAAGACTTGTTGCACACAAATTACAGCTAGAAAACACCACTTTCCTATTTTATTTTAGGACTTTATTATTTTATTTCCAATTAATCAGATTAGGATACATGTTACTTTAGGATATTAGAATATTTTGAAGAGATTAAGTAGAATTAGAATTAGAATTTAGATATTTTTAAAAGAGAGATCAGATTAGGGATTACAGGACATATCACACACGCCTCTCTCTCTTCTCTCTTAGGTGGATTTTCATTTTTCCTTTGAATATTCGTGATGGCCATGAGCGGCTAAACTTTTATAACTTGGTCGAAGGAAACGGAGGCCTAGGAATCAATAATTGTGAGATCTAATCCGTTTTATTTCAATGTTCAATTTTATGTTTTGAGTATTGGATGTTCTTCTATGCTTATTTTAATGATTGTTTCATTTAATTGCTAGGAGGCCTACTAGGTTATTATTTGTTACAATCAACTGCTAAGTTAGATATCAAATCCGTAATTGTTTGATCCCTCTAACTTGTGAAGCAATTAGGGTTATTAATTTGCTGCATCAAGAATTAGTAATCTTAAGAGGAACACTCGACTAAATTAAATGCAACCGCTTGAGTTTGTGTTGTTTAGCTTCATCGATCTCTCTAATTCTTAAGGCTGCTACTAGATTTAATCTTTAGCGCTTGTCTAGGGTTGTTTAGTAGTAAGGTTAATTAAGATCGCTTGTTTCCTAATTAATTACAACTAAGGAGGGATAGGAAAATAGTTCCAACAGTGAATATTCAGGTATGAATTGATTTAATTTTGCATCAATGATCAGTTGTAAGATTCCAATGGTGGATGTTGACTAAGACCAAGTTTCGTTATATTAATTGTTTTTGTTTTTACTTTTACTAAGATTGTTTTCTGTTTTACTCAAACCACCCCCTCCCCCTGGCAGCCTTATTCACATCATCAAAAATTCGGCTAGACACTCTTTGTCGGATCGACCCTTGCTTACCCTATTTACAGTTCAGTAGTTAGGTTAGGAAGGTTTTTAATCTTGGTTGCCTACGACAGCACACCAAAAACTCCAATGAATTTTAACCTCCCACTGGTAGAAGTGTACTATTTCTGTTGCAAACAAGGTTCCAACGAACACTGGTAAAACCATGGTGATGGAAGGCATACGTGACTTAATATATCTTAGTTGAGGGTTTTTTATTTAATGTCTCACCAGATTATTATCTTTATTAGAATGACATTGTTTGGCATGTTATTAAACCTTCAACTTTAGCATGCATTCTAAACAAACATTAAATGTGCCGGTACATGGCCCACTAAAACCGATTTCCTTGAGCCTAGAGGAATCGGTGGGTCAACCTAGGGTTCAAAAATAAATCTTAGATCTTCAAGCTATTCCTCTTCATAGCTCCTTTGTTTCTTCTTCATGATCATTACAAATAATTTTATAGTAAAAAACCTATTCTAATTTACATCAATAAAATAGAAACCTCACATTACATATGAGGGGAGTGAGATGAGGAGAAGAAATACATAGAGATTTAAGAGAGAGAGGTAGGACATGCAGGTCCTATTTGTTTATAAAGATTACAAACAAACCCAATAAACAATAAACAATAGGTCTAAGGCTCATGTACCGAGCACCATGCAATTATCTAACAAGAAAATTGCATACATTCAAAAACAATCAATTTTTGAATTGGGTGGGTTGAATTATCAAATTACCACCTTAAACATGCAGAATGAATATTGGCTTTAAAGGTTAAAAACCGCAATTTAGCCCTTGTATGAAAAACGGAAAGCAAAAACAGAATAGTAGGTTTCTTGCCGCGACGAAGAAATTCTTTGCCCCGATGAAGTTCATGCACACGTGGTCGTTGTGATGAAGTTTATTTTGCCGCGGTGACCGTAAACTTCCAAAAAACACAAATCGTTCCAAAGAGTTTTATGCAGCGGCAAAGTTTTATTTCACCACGGCTAGGTGTACTTTTCCAGAATTTCACCACGGCCAGATTAACTTTTTGCATCTCGTTGCGGCAAAGTGTTATTTCAGACAGGAACACTATTTACAGTCTACTATTCACGTGATTTTTTGCCAATCGATCCAAAGTAGGATCACACTCACGGAAGTCCACACGAAGATAATCCGCAGAACACTTGATTATTTTGCTAGAACAATTCAAGGGCTTCAAGAATCAATAAAGAAGAACGATAAAAGTTTTCTTCTTGAGAGAGAGGGAGATAGGTTGGCTAGGGTTTTAATTGAATGAATAATTCCTCATCTTTTAATTTTAAGTTGCACTTATATAGTGCAACAATTAAAACCCTATTCCACTTAGGAATAGCCATGGGCTCCAAACCTAGTTCACCCTTGCAACCAAACACACCCTTTATGGTATTTTAATTAATTAATTATTATTACAATTAAAATCAATTAATATATAATAATATATTAACATTCAATTAATAACAATAATTCATTTAAATATATACAGAGATATATATTTAAATATAATCTCACTAATTTAATTTTAATATTAATATTAAATGTAGGCAACAACCTTAGAAAATTTAATTGCACTGTGAGATTACCAAAATACCCTTTCGTCCTAAAAGACGAAAATACCCTTCTCACAAATTGATTCTTAAATTATATTCTAAGTGTGTGACTCGTAGGCTCCTCATCACATCGGCAGTGTGTAGTATCTCAATTAACACCAATTAATCGTCTCACTACACACAGACCAAGATTGGCCCCTAACAAGGCATCATGGCCACGTGATAGATTCGGATTCAACGAAACCGTAGCCTGTCAACGGTATGGTTACCATGCAATCAAACCTTTCATCAACTGTTATCTCATCGAGATTGAGGAACAGAAATAGTGTCAACCTCAGATATCCTCGACATGTTTGTATTCAGTTACTAGACCAATGATAGGAATATTAAATTGGATTGAGCATCAACTCAGTCCCACTATGGCCACATATTTAGTGTCATTGCTGTTAGAGTAGGTGCCTTACGACATGGTCGTTTATGTTAGAGTAAGTGCATAGAGCCAATCAATTATTGCAGAATTGACTGTTGTAATAATGTTCATTGATTCAATAAAAGGCTTTTTATTCTATATATCGTGTAAATCATCATTGTATGTATTGATATATGTCCTTAGAATGGTAGAACCGTGACGAGGGTATCAAGTGTTTCAAATCTTGATAGTGAGAACCCTATGAGCACATATGGTGGCCATTCTAGAAACGTCCGTAGCCCTAGTATTATTCTAATGTAGGGGCATAGATAATACAGTAAGGCTATCATAGTGTTGAACAACCCTGTCAAAAGGCAGTGAGTGATCTCACTTGTCAAGGTTGTTTGGTGACAACCTGGTGCAACACATAGGTGCTTGCTGTAGGCAAGTTCACTAGACTGACCCACCAGAGGATTCCATATGGATGCTAACCCAAGTGTTTATGGAACAAATCCTCTAACGAATGGTGGTGCATATGATCCTTAGACTTGAGATCACCGGAGCGCCTTGTGCACCGATTGGTGTAGTTTGACACTAGCCTAACGCAATTCTATTCAAAGATGTCAATACGGTAGTGATTGACTACATCAAGGAGTGTATGAAGCTATGGTGGATCGACTGAGGATTCATCACTCCCAGGTACGGGAGAAGTTATCTCATGGCACAATTCAGTAAATGGCAATAACACTAAAACTGTGGCCACAGTAGGATTGAGTTGTTGCTATATCCAGTTTATAATATAGGTCATTGGTCTAGTAACTGAATACATAATATCGAGAGTAACCAAGGTTGACACTATTTCTATGCCTCAGTCTCATCGAGATAAAGAATGATGAAAGGATTGGATTGTACAATAACCATATCGTTGACAGGTAGCTGCTTCACTGAATCCGAATCTATCGGGTGGCCATGATGCCTTGCTAGGGGCCAATCTTGGTCTGTGTGTAGTGAGACGATTAATTAGTGTTAATCGCGATACGACACACTGTCGGTATGATAAGCAGCCTATGGGTGTCACACATAGAAGATAATTTAAGAACCAGTTTATAAGAAGGTCATTTTCGTCTTTTTAAGTGAAAGGGTATTTTGGTAATTTCATAGTGCAATTAAATTTGCTGAGGTCGTAGCCTTTAAATTAAATAAGTGAAATCATATTTAAATATGTGTTCGCATATATTTAAATGAATTATTGTTATTGTTAAATGTTAATATATATAAGATATATATATATATTATTTAATTTAATTGAAATAATAATAATAATAATAATTAAAATATCTAAATGGGGCTGTTTGGATAGAGGGGTTGTTTGGGTTGGTGCCCAAGCCTATTCCATGATGGAATAGGGCAAAGTGTCTACTTTGTAAAATTAAAAATAATTTCATTTCAATCATTTTGAGAGAAACCCCAGCCCCCTTACCTCTCCTCCATGCCACTTCACATATGTTTGAATAAATGTTTCATTTTGATTTTGTTCTTAGTTCTTAAAGCTAAAAAGGATCTAGCAAATCCCTTTTTAGTTCCTTAGGGTTATCTTCATGTGGAATAATGGTGGTTCGATCCAACCCTTGGATCGGTAGCGAAATCCCATTGGTGATAAAGTTGGAGGAGCCTCCAAACGTGGGTATGGTTTCTTAACTTTAAATTGATTTTCTATAGATTTGTATTTAATGCATAGATTGTTAAATTTGTACCTTGATCTTGGTTTTAAGGAACGATCCATGATGTTTATGATTTTTTTTGTTTCCGTTGCCATAACTTGATCATTTCCTAACAATTGTCATTTCCTGAATTACCCAGTGAGATAACTTCTCCCGTACCCAGGAGTGATGAATCCTTTGTCGATCTACCATAGTCTCGATACAGTTCTCAATGTAGCCAATCATTACCATATTGATAGCTCTAAATAGAACTACATTGGGCTAGTGTCAAACTACACCAATTGGTGGACAAGGCGCTCTGGTGATCTCAAGTCTAAGGATCACATGCACCACCATCCGTTAGAGGATTTATTCCATAGACACTAGGGTTACCATCCATATGGAATCCTCTAGTGGGTCTGTCCAGTGAACTTGCCTCTAGCAAGCACCCATGCGTTGCACCAAGTTGTTGGCAAACAACCTTGACAAGTGAGATCAGTCATTGCCTTTCGACAGGGTCGTTCAACACTATGATAGCCTTACCGTATTATCTGTGTCCTTGGTCAGAATAATACTGGGGCTATGGACGTTTCTAGAATGGCCATCATATGTGATCATAGGGTTCTCATTATCAAGATTTGAAACACTTGATACCCTCGTCACGGTTCTATCATCCTAAGGACATATATCATTACATACACGATATAGAAGAATATGCCTTTTATTATAGAGTCAATTTTACAATAATTGATTGGCTCTAGGGCATCTACTCTAACAATTTGGATGATCAAGAAACCAAGGACCGGATGCCAAGATTTTGCACGCATCACTGACTTCACAGATCCATCAGAGGAGTATTTCATAACCTCTAGCCTTTATTTTCCTATGCCATGATATGCATAAGGTGACATTGGGGACAATGTCATTCTAAGTTTGGGGGTAGGAAAATTTTGTGTTTAACCTTGTTTTTGTGTGTTTGTGTTGCTATTGCCTATATGAATTGCATAAGTCCATGATGAGATTTTGATTGTTGGGATATTATTTATAGAAAATGCGAAGCATTGCTTCAAGTTTATGTTGGTTGACTTGATTTAGCTTGAGGTTCATTGAGTGGTTCATCCATCATTTTCATTCTTTCAGCATGCTTAGAAACATTCTGCGTAGCTAGGTGTAGTCTTGATAATGTTGGTAGACTCTAGAAGCTAGTTGAGAGGTGCTTGAGGTGAAATTCTAGGATTAGACATTGTTGAGGAAATGATTTAGGCAATTTTTTAGAACATTTGAGCCTTTCTAGCCAACCCATGAATGAATTGTCCCTAGTCACCCATTTGAGCCTATTGATATTATTTCCTTATTCTTCTTGTGTAACAAAAAATGTCCAACCCCTACACCCTAAAAACTTTATCATACCGTTTAGGAGAACTCCCGACCTTTTGTATAACATAAAAGAGTTTGGGAGGTGTGCGAAGAAATGATGGATTAAAAGTTCAAGTTTGGGAGTTGTAAGAAAGGGCAATAAAAAGGGGGCAAGTAACCCCAATTCTTATAATTTGTATATAGTTGTAATTAAAATTTTTTATTTCCTCATGCATTTCCAGCACAATAATAAGAAATCCATAAGTTTGGGGGATGTGAAAAAGATTGTAGAATTTGGTTGAAAAATGAGAAAGAATGGGTTTTGTCGATGTTGCTCTTTGTGTTTGCACGAGGAAAACTTAGTTTTCTTGCTTTGTTTCTCTTACCCTTTCTTTTGAGCCACTCACCCAAGCCTTAGTTTTCTTGCTGTCGTAGGCAACCAAGATTAAAAACCTTCCTAACCTAACTACTGAACTGTAAATAGGGCAAGCAAGGGTCGATCCCACGAAGAGTGTTTAGCCGAATTTTTTTATGATGTGAATAAGGCTGGGGGTTTTTGAGTAAAACAAAAAACAATATTAGCAAAAAAAAAAAAAAAAACAACTCAAATCGAAATCAATTAATATAACGAAACTTGGTCTCCATCAACATCCACCATCGGAATCTTACAACTGATCATTGATGCAAAATTAAATCAATTCATAGCTGAATATTCACCGTTGGAACTATTTTCCTATCTCTCCTTAATTGTAATTAATTAGTAAACAAGCGATCTTAATTAATCTTACCACTAAACAACCCTAGACAAGCGCTCAAGATTTAATCTAATGGTAGCCTTAAGAATTAGAGAAATCGATGAAGCTAAACAACACAAACACAAGCGGTTGTATTTAATTTAGTTGAATGTTCTTCTTAAGATTATTAATTCCTGACGCAGCAAATTATTAACCCTAATTGCTTCACAAGTTAGAGGGATCAAACAATTACGGATTTGATATCTAACTTAGCGGTAGATTGCAACAATTAATAAACTAGTAGGCCTCCCTAGTAATTAAACGAAACAATCATAAAATTAGATACATAAAAACATCCAATACTCAAACACGAAAATTGAACACTAAGAAAAATATATTAGATCTCACAATTGGTTGATTCCGAGGTCTCCGTTTCCGACGACCAAGTTACAAAAGCTTTAGCCGCTCATGGCCATAATCAAAACTCTAAAAAAAATGAAAATTGCAGAGAAAAAAAAGAGAGAGGCGTGTGTCCCCCTCTAAAACCCTAATCTGATCTCTTTAGCCAAAAATCCAGTTCAAGAGTTTTAATCCCACTAAATCTCCTAAAAGAAATATTCTCATATTCGAAAATAACATTAATCCTAATTTAATTCTAATTAATTTAAAATAAGGCAGAGTCCTAAAATAAAATAGGAAACTGGTGATTCTGAGCTGTAACTTGTGTGCCACATGTCCTCAAATCTTCCAAAAATAACCTGCCCAATTGATTTGCATGACAAGGCAGAATGCTCCAGGACGTCCAGTGCAGATGCGTCAACTTCAAACTCGATTACAACCTTGATGCAGTGAGTATCTCTCAAAACTAAAAACATGAAAGTTGTAGATATATTTCTTAGCGTTCAACAGCATTTTGAATCATCTCAATCGGAGTTTGGATGAGAGAGTTATGCCCAGATTACGAAACAACATCGAAACTGTCCGAATTCCCTTAATTAGTTCTGTTTTGCAATTAACGCCTCCATTTGCATCCTAAATCAAAATAGAATAATAATGAGTACATTTAGGCAACAAATACATATAAAAGACTAAACATTAAGGGGGGTAAATATGACATTTTGCGTTCCCATCAAATTCCCTCACACTTAGCTTTTGCACGTCCTCGGGCAAACTAATTCAAACAAACATTACACACCAGTCATATCAAGAACACCATCATCTCAAGTCATCTCAAGAACATCAGCATGATGAATAAGCAACAATATTTAATCCATGCATATTCATACCTAACTTAGAAAGCAGCAAAATAAAATAAAACAGACTTAATGACATTCATCTCTCTTTATCATCTTCCACAATTACTCTTAATCAGCCAATGCATACAAGGGAACTAATCACAACCAATTCATGTACAACTCCCCTCTCAACTTTTCTTTTACTATTTCTCTTTACTACTACAAACTGGGTAGCAAACTAAGGATACAATTTTGTTTCTCTTTTTTTTTTTTTTTTCTGTTTTGAAAAAGAATGAGTGCATTTTATGCTCCATCTCATTTCATGGTTGTGTTTATGAGTGAGTGCGTTTTACGCTCCATCTCGACCCACCACATACCTTTCTTTTCTTTTTTCCTATTTGCTTAAACCCAAATTTAGGACTAGCTTAAGAGAAACAATTTTTTTTTTTTTTTTTTAAGGGTTGTTATACACTCCTCAATCATGCTTCGTCACCAAGTCTACACAACTTCTCAAGACATATTATTTCAAACTACAAAGATTCAAATATGATTAACTTTATTTTATGAAAGATTGCTAACATCCTAAGTCAAGGAATATGCTCAACAAGAAAGTCAAGTTACTATTTCATGCATCACTAGACGTTCAAAGACATGACTTAAAGCATAAACCTTCCTAAAAACAAATGCGGGGGAATTTCGTTTAAGGTGTACATGGCGTTGTTATACCTGAGGTTGCCAAGCATTGCTAGGCAGTTTTTAAGGCGAGTTCTGGTTTCCAGCCGATATACCCTTTAAACTAGGGATATATATTTTTTTTTAACGTAACTTAAAACACAACCTAAACAAAACCCAAAACCTCTTTACCACTTCTCAAGACGATCGCACTTGCATTTTCTCTTGGATTGACCACCATTTGAGAAGGTAATTTCCCCAAACTTTGTGCCTCTAGCTTACTGATTGCGGTTGCCATCTGCCCCATTTGATTCTCTAAACTTTGAACACTAGCTCTCATCTCCTGTTGAAATTGCAAAGTGTTAGTAGCAAGAGACTTAACAATATCTTCTAAAGACATACCAGTAATTAGCGGTTTAAGTCCAGGTTGTTGTCTGAGGGGTATGGTTGCTTGTACTTCTGGTAATTTGGGCAGGTTTGAGGGTAGGGCTGACTCATTTGTTGATTCCCATAGCCAAGATTAGGGTGATCCCTGCATCCAGGGTTATATGTGCTCGAATAAGGATCATACTTCCTTTGCGGTTGTCCAGGGAAACCACCTGCTGCATTAACTTGCTCAACAGGCTTCTCTTGAAGAGTTGGGCACATGTCAGTTGGATACCCTACTACCGAACAAATCCCGCAAGCCTTCATTGTTTGCATGTTACCTACAGCCATTTTGACGAACAAGAGAAGTTAGACTAGAGATTTGTTGTTCTAGGGAAGAAATATTTACCTCATTATCACGCCTAGATGGAAGGTCAAGCCTACTGCCAAACTGTTGAGAATTGGCCGCCATATTTGCAATCAAGTTCCTCGTGGCCTCGGGGGTCTTATCCACCAAAGCTCCTCTACTTGCAGCATCAATCATGCTCCTATCAGTGTATGTGAGGCCCTCATAGAAGTATTGGATCAGTAACTGCTCACTAATCTGGTGATGGGGGCAGCTTACACACAATTTCTTAAAGAGTTCCCAGTATTCATGTAGGGACTCTCCGTTATGCTGCCTTACACCACAAATTTCTTTCCGGATGTTGGCTGCCCTTGAAACTAGGAAATATTTCTCCAGAAATAATCTCTTCATCTTATTCCATGTGGTTATAGTTCCGGAGGGTAGATAATAGAGCCAATCCTTAGCTGCATCCTTCAAAGAAAACGGGAAAGCTCTTAATTTAATTTGCTCCTTGGTCACCCTCGTAGGTTTCATACTCGTGCAAACCACATGAAGCTCCTTTAGATGCTTGTGAGGATCTTCACCTGCAAGACCATGAAAAGTGGGCAAGAGATGTATTAGTCCAGATTTTAATTCAAAAGTAGTGGCAGCATCTAAAACAGGAAACATTATGCATAAAGGTGCTTGATTCAAATCAGGGGTAGCAAGCTCTTTCAAAGTTCGATTTCCAGCCATGACGTCCTCCTCTTCTATATCAGAGTTGCTAGCAAATTGGGAATCAAAAGCCAAATTGATTTCCTCAGAATTTCTCCGAACTTCCTTTCTTAACCTACGCAAAGTGCTTTCAATTTCTTGATCGAATGTTAAATCACCAAGGTTAGAGGACCTGGTCATACAACAAAAAACCTAATAAAAGAATTAGAATGAATGACAAAAATTGAAAACTAACTAGAAAATAAAAAATAAATAAAAAATAAGAAAAAAGAATAGGCAGAAACACAAAAACGCCAAAATCCCTATCAAAACATTCGAATTTGGCCTCAAGAGGATGGGGCTAGAAAAATTTCTAGTTTTGCTCAGAATGTTGTTTTCTTCAAAACGGGTACTTGCAACACTCCTAACTCAACTAAAATTTTCCTTATGAATAGTACTACTGTTCACAGGTTTTTTTTTCTTTTCTTTTTTCTGCAAAGTAAAAAAAATATAACAAAAAAAACGCAATAAAAAAAATCACAAAAACAAAAATAATCAACTAGAATCACCCCCGGCAACAACACCAAAATTTGGTGTGCTGTCGTAGGCAACCAAGATTCAAAACTTTCTAACCTAACTACTGAACTGTAAATAGGGCAAGCAGGGGTCGATCCCACGAAGAGTGTTTAGCCGAATTTTTTTATGATGTGAATAAGGCTTGGGGGTTTTGAGTAAAACAGAAAACAATATTAGCAAAAATCAAAACAAAAACAACTCAAATCGAAATCAATTAATATAACGAAACTTGGTCTCCGTCAACATCCACCATCGAAATCTTACAACTGATCATTGATGCAAAATTAAATCAATTCATACCTGAATATTCACCGTTGGAACTATTTTCCTATCTCTCCTTAATTGTAATTAATTAGGAAACAAGCAATCTTAATTAATCTTACCACTAAACAACCCTAGACAAGCGGTCAAGATTTAATCTAATGGCAGCCTTAAGAATTAGAGAAATTGATGAAGCTAAACAACACAAACACAAGCGGTTGTATTTAATTTAGTTGAATGTTCTTCTTAAGATTATTAATTCCTGATGCGGCAAATTATTAACCCTAATTGCTTCACAAGTTAGAGGGATCAAACAATTACGGATTTGATATCTAACTTAGCGGTAGATTGCAACAATTAATAAACTAGTAGGCCTCCCTAGTAATTAAACGAAACAATCATAAAATTAGGATACATAAAAAACATCCAATACTCAAACACGAAAATTGAACACTAAGAAAAATAAATTAGATCTCACAATTGGTTGATTCCGAGGTCTCCGTTTCCGACGACCAAGTTACAAAAGCTTTAGCCGCTCATGGCCATAATCAAAACTCTAAAAAAAATGAAAATTGCAGAGAAAAAAAAGAGAGAGGCGTGTGTCCCCCTCTAAAACCCTAATGTGATCTCTTTAGCCAAAAATCCAGTTCAAGAGTTTTAATCCCACTAAATCTCCTAAAAGAAATATTCTCATATCCGAAAATAACATTAATCCTAATTTAATTCTAATTAATTTAAAATAAGATAGAGTCCTAAAATAAAATAGGAACGTGGTGATTCTGAGCTGTAACTTGTGTGCCACATGTCGTCAAATCTTCCAAAAATAACCTGCCCAATTGATTTGCATGACAAGGCAGAATTCTCGGGGCGTCGCCCAAAGTGCAGATGCGTCAACTTCAAGCTCGATTACAACCTTGATGCAGTGAGTATCTCTCAAAACTAAAAACATGAAAGTTGTAATATATTTCTTAGCGTTCAACAGCATTTTGAATCATCTCAATCGGAGTTTGGATCAGAGAGTTATTCCCAGATTACAAAACAACATTGAAACTGTCCGAATTCCCTTAATTAGTTCCGTTTTGCAATTAACGCCTCCATTTGCATCCTAAATCAAAATAGAATAATAATGAGTACATTTAGGCAACAAATACGTATAAAAGACTAAACATTAAGGGGGGTAAATATGACATTTTACATTCCCATCACTTATGCATTTCCAGCACAATAATAAGAAATCCATAAGTTTGGGGGATGTGAAAAAGATCGTAGAATTTGGTTGAAAAATGAGAAAGAATGGGTTTTGTCGATGTTGCTCTTTGTGTTTGCACGAGGAAAACTTATTGCTTTGTTTCTCTTATCCTTTCTTTTGAGCCACAGGCGTGCTGTCGTAGGCACCCAGAATTAAAACCTAAAAATACACGTAGTAGTGTAAGTCAGGGTCGATCCCACGAAGAGTGTCTAGCTGAATTTACTGTTATGTGAACAAGGCTGGGGTTTTTTTTTTGTAAAAACAGAAAACGTTTCCAGGAAAAGAAAACAACTCAAATCGAAATCAATTAAAATGACGGAACTTGGTCTCCGTCAACATCCACCATCGGAATCTTACAACTGATCATTGACGCGAAGATAATCAATTCACACATTGAATATTCACCGTTGGAACTAATTTCCTATCTCTCCTTAATTGTAATTAATCAGGAAACAAGCGATCCTAATTAATCTTACCCCTAAACAACCCTAGACAAGCGCTCAAGATTTAATCTAGTGGCAGCCTTAAGAATTAGAGAGATCGATGAAGCTAAACAACACAAACACTAGCGGTTGTATTTAATTTAGTTGAATGTTCTTCGTAAGGTTATTAATTCCTGACGCAGCAAATTACTAACCCTAATTGCTTCGCAAGTTGGAGGGATCAAACAATTACGGATTTGATATCTAACTTAGCAGAGATTGCGACAATTAATAAACTAGTAGGCCTCCCTAGTAATTAAACGAAACAATCATAAAATTAGGCATAGAAAAACATCCAATACTCAAACACAAAAATTGAACACAAAGAAAAATATATTAGATCTCACAGTTTATCGATTTCGAGGCTTCCGTTTACTTCGACCAAGTTATCAAAATCAGCCTCTCATGGCCATCACCGAATTACAGAGGAAAAGTTCAGAGAGACCAGAGAGAGGCATGTGTCCACAAAAAACTCATCTGATCTCCCTAATCAAAAATCTAATTCAAGTGTTTGAATCCAACTCAATCTCCTAAAATCAATTATCCTAATCTGATTCTAATTAATTGAAAATATAATAAAGTCTTAAAAATAAAAATAGGAAAGTGATTTGTCCAGCTGTAACTCGTGTGCCACATGTCTTCAAATCTTCCAATAATAAACTGCCTCTTGGACTTGCATTACAAGGCAGAATGTTCCAGAACATCGGCAGTGCAGATGTGTCAACTTCAAGCCCAATTAAAACCTTGATGAAGCAATTATCTCTCCAAACTCAAAACATAAAAGTTGTAGATATATTTCTTAGAGTTCTACAGAATTTTGAATCATCTCAATCGGAGCTCAGATGAGAGAGTTATGCCCAAAATACGAAACAACGTCAAAACTGTCCGAATTCACTTAATTAGTTCCGTTTTGCAATTAACGCTCCCATTTGCTTCCTAAGTCAAAATAGAATAAAAATCAGTACATTTTAGGCAGAAAATAGGTATAAAAGACTAGGCATTAAGGGGGGTAAATATGACATTTTGCATTCTCATCAGCCACTCACCCAAGGTTAACATTACAAGCCAATAAAGACCTTTTGATCCTTACCAATGTCTAGTCTACATTAGTGGAGAGTATTTCGATACTTAGGCTTATGGAGTCTACCACCATTTGATAAACTTCACTTTTCTACATAAAATAATCTGGGAAATCGGAAGGTGGATTGAAATAGGGATTATCTACTTAGGGGATTGATGGAGAAAGATAGTGAATTCAATTATGACTTCTAGAGTGTTTAGTATTTTCCCTTAATATTGTTTCAACAATTTTTGAGACTTGCATTGTCAATTAATTCTAGGCAACTTGTTTTTATTTCACAATTTTCCTCTTTTGTCATTTTGGTTTAAGTTAGTTTTTCCTTACGTTTGTTTTGTTGTTTCTGTTTTTGATGCTCGAGGACGAGCATACCTTAAGTTTGTGATAATCCGTGGATTATACTATTTTTCTTGTTTATTTGGTAGGATTTTCAGATACTTCTCTTTGAATTTAGGCATAAATTGCTACCTAATTCATTCATTTCATGTTTCAAGTCTAAAACATATTTCTGGATTGAAACAAAGCAAAAACGGAGTCAATCTATTCAAATTCGAGAGTTTTCAGAGTTTAGAGATGTTCAAAGGTTGATTGGAAGCACCCTTGAAGCTCAACGTAACGAGAAGAAAGAGAAAATCAAAGATTCAAATGTTGGAGCATGCAAGGGCAGTTTCATCAATTCAACAAAATGAAGACAGAATTTCACCCTAGCAAAAAGTATTTTCACCGCCGCTTTAAACTCTTGGGTTTAAATGTGTTTTTGCAGTTCGTCACGATGCCGCGACAAAAATCAAGTTCACCATGGTGAATTTTGGAAAATTCTGTTTTGGCACTATAAAAAGAAAACTTAGTCCATTTTAGCAAGGAGGTCAAAATTTTAGGCAAAGGGAAGAGGAAAAAGAGATTTGAAGAGTTCGGGTCTCCAAATTAGGGAAGATTTCATTTCTCTTTCAATTCTAACATGTTGAACTCTATATTTATAGTTTATGTGATGTTTTTCTTTATTTTGAGTATGAACTAACTCACTTTTGGGTTAGGGTTTTAATGTAACTTAGATTACAATGGTTTAGTATATAAATTTGTGCTGCTTTTGAGTTCTATTGCTTGGATCGTGGGTTTATTCTTGTACTTAATGCGATTGGATGTTGGGTTTTTTATTCAATTGAATGTTAAGCATGATGAGACTAAGAAGTGATTCATGTGTTAGATTCTTAGGGTAAACACCGTAGATAAAGCGAATGCTAGAGATAGATTTAGCACTTTATGAAATCTTTATAGGATTCCACTTAGCTTAATAGACTTTGAACTATTAATCTTCATTTTGTTGGGTATGGAAGCTTAATAGGGATAAGTAGGAGAATATAGCCTGAGAAGGTATATTCCACAACTTAGGGAGTCCAGTTTATAATCCTTGCATGTGAACTTGAAAGCAATAGAAATTGCAGATTAAATTAGAGTATCCTAGTGAAGTCAAAACCCTAACCTCTCTTGCCTTGAATTGAATTTGTGTTGATTAGTTTAGTTTTAATCTCAATTGTTTAATTTTAGCTTTACTTTCTCCTGCAAATCCAAAAATTTTTGTGTTCTTCAATTAGTTATAGAACTAGGAAAATCGGTACTTAGCACTAAATCCTCGTGGGAACGATACTCGATTCATCACTTTATTATTTTTTGCAACTAGTGCACTTGTTAAATATGCATGTTTATGAAAGCACACATCGAGTTCTTAAAAAAAACCGCTCACTCAACTTTTCAGCTATTTGACCCATTTGCACCTCCAAGTTTTGAATAGACGCTCCTTGATTTCTGAAATTTACTCTCGTCTCATTCATAAAATATGTGGTCTCTTGCATGAATTTCCCAAACATATACTCCAATTTTGACATTCTTTGCTCATATGGTTGATGGTTCACCCCTGATTGATGGTTTGGCACTGTCCTTTGATTCATTTGATTATTTTGATTGCCCCAGGACAAGTTTGGGTGATTTCTCCAACCAAGATTGTAAGTATTGGAGAATGGATTGTTCTACTATTTCCCAGCCAAATAGTTGACTTGCTCTGATGATGAGGAGGATGAAGCAAAGGTGTTCTTCACTTGGTAGTGAATGCTCGCATGGTTACCTACACAAAAATCACATGTTACTTGATGTGTTTGAATGGAATTAACATGCATACCTCCTATTTTTTTCTAAAGCGTGACAAGTTGGGCTGAAATGGCTGTGTAAGCATTAACTTCATGAATACCCATGAACTTCTTTGGCACTATTCAGTCATCCGATCTTTGGTAGTTGTTACTTTGCAAAAACTTCAAGTAACTCTTGAGCTTCCACCAGTGTCCTATTCTGTAACGCTCATCTAGCTTCTGCATCTACCATTGTTCGAACATTTGGTAGCAAACCTGAATAGAATGTTTGGACTTGCATCCAAACAGGCAAACAGTGGTGTGGACACCTCCTCAACATTTCCATTAATCTCTCCCATGCTTCATATAATGATTCATGGTCGCCTTGTACAAATGAGGTAATGTCATTTCTCATCTTTGTTGAAAGAGCTGGTAGATAATACTTGTACAAGAACTTTTGTGCTAGATCATTCCATGTGGTGATGGTTCCAACAGGTAATGACATTAGCCATCCTTTTGCCTTATCTCTCAATGAGAATGGAAACAGTCACAATCTAATAGCATCATCTGTCACCCCGTTGTGTTTGAATGTGTCACAAATTTCCAGGAAGTTGGCTATGTGCATATTTGGATCTTCTTTTGGATCACCCCCAAACTGTACTAACTACTAAATCATTTGGATTATGGTCGACTTTATCTCAAAGTTATTCGCCTCAACAGGAGGTCTCATGATGCTCGGACTACACCCATCAACTTGTGGAAGTGAAAATTCCCCCAAATTTTTGTTTTTAGCCATCTCAATGACTCCCGCCTCTCATTCTCTTCCCTCTCTGATGAGTCTTCTGGCGATTCTTTCAATCTTTGGATCAATAGGAACCACTGGATGATTTCTTGGTTTTTGCATAAACTACAGAGAAAAGAAAAAAGAGTGTGAGATCACAAGCAAACAAAAAGACAAATTAAACTAAAAACAATTAAAACTAAAAATTAAACTCCAATTTAGTGAAAACTAGAAAACTTCAATATTAACACAAAATCAATCCCCGGCAATGGCGCCAAAAACTTGATTCATGCCTTCACAAACATGCATATTTAGCAAGTGCACTAGTAGTAAAAAATAATAAAGTGATGAATCTAGTATCGTTCCCACGAGGATTTAGTGCTAAGTACCGATTTTCCCAATTCCATAACTAATTGAAGATCACAAAAATGTATGGATTTGAGGGAGAAAGTAAAGCTAAAATTAAAGCACAAAATTAAACAACTGAGATTAAAACTAAACTAATCAACACAAATTCAATTCAAGGCAATAGAGGTTAGGGTTTCAACTTCACTAGGATACTCTAATTTAAACTACAATTTCTATTGCTTTCAAGTTCACATGCAAGGAATATAAATTGGACTCCCTAAGTTTTAGAATATACCTTCTCAAGCTATATTCTCCTACTTATCCTTATTAAGCTTCTGCACCCAACAAAATGAAGATTAATAGTTCAAATTCTATTAAGCTAAATGGAATCCTATAATGATTTCATAGATCGCTAAATTAACCTATCTCTAGTGTTCACTTAATCTATGGTGTTTACGCTAAGAAGCTAACACATGAATCACTTCTTAGTCTCATCATGCTCAACATTCAGTTGAATCAAAAACCCAACATCCAATCACATTAAGTACAAGAATAAACACATAATCCAAGCAATAGAACTAAAAAACAACACAAATCTATAAACTAACCCATTGTAATCCAAGTTACATAAAAACCCTAACCCAAAAGTGAGTTAGTTCATACTCAAAATAAAGAAAAACATCACATAAACTGTAAATATAGAGTTCAACAGGTTAGAAATTGAAAGAGAAATGAAATCTTCCCTAATTTGGAGACCTAAACTCTTCAAATCTCTTTTTCCTCTTCCCTTTGCCTAAAATGTTGACCTCCTTGCTAAAATAAGCTAAGTTTTTTTTTTTTATAGTGCCCACTAACCCTAGGACTCAAGACTAAAATGGGAAAATGCATTGTTTTTAAAAGAAAAACTAAATTTTCCAAAATTCGTCGTGGCAAACTTCATTTTCGCCATGGCAAACTTGATTTTTGCCGTGGCAGAGCGACAAACTACAAAAACACATTTAAACCCGAGAGTTTCATGCCATGGCAAAAGTGCTTTTTGCCACGGCGAAACTTTGTCTTCATTTTGTTGAATTTATGGAGCTGCCCTTGCATGCTTCAACACTTGAATCTTCGATTTTCTCTTTCCTTCTTGTTACGTTGAGCTTCAAGGGTGCTTCTAATCAACCTCTGAACATCTCTGAACTCTAAAAACTCTCGAATTTGAATCGATTGACTTCGTTTTTGCTTCGTTTTGATATGAAAATATGTTTTATACCTAGAACATGAAATGAACGAATTGAGTAGCAATTCAGGCCTAAATTCAAAGAGAAGTATCTGAAAATCCTACCAAATAAATAAGAAAAATAGTATAATCCACGGATTATCAAACATATGTAATCTTGCAATTCCATATTGAATGCCATTCAAACTAATTGACAGCAACCCATTAGTTGTCATAAATTGATGTCTAATATTGTCCAAAATAGACACTGAAATAATGTTCTTTGAAATTGAAGGAACATAAAAATAATTTGCAAGTTCCAATACAAGGCCCAAAGGAAAATTTAAATAATAAACTCCTACAGCTAATGCAGTAGTGCGTGCTCCATTCCTAACTCGTAGGTCCCCGTCTCCTTGATCGAACAATCTACTCTGTCGTAGTCCCTGTACAAAAGTTCAAATGTGAGAACCACATCTTATGTGAATGACCCAAGATGTAACAGGAGAGATATTGATTCCAATCATGTACATACCTTTAGAAGAAGATGCAAGCTTCTTCTTCTTCTTGTTTCTTGCTAGGAAGGCCTTATAATGTTTCTTCCAATGGCCACGATTACCATAATAGAAGTAAACAACCTTTTATTTTTTTGCATATAGACTTAAGAGTATCCTAAGGTTTGAAGTTGTGCTTGGGTTTAGAGTTAGCCTCACCCTTGCTCTTAGTTGCCCCTCAATCAGTGTTAGCAACTACTATCACTATTGGCTTTAACCTTTTTCTCTTGCAGTCCTTAATGAGCTTAGGGAAAGACCTCTCATTCATGCTCATGTTATATTTGAACTGAGAATATAGCAAGGATTAAGTCGACTACCAAGTCACTCTCAAAACCAAAACCCAAAGTCTCAAATCTCTCAACATACCCAATCATGTTTAGTATATGAGGACCAACTTTGGCCCCTTTATCCATCTTGCATTTTCCAGGATATGTCATTGCCTTGCTCTTGAGGCAGAGCTTTCCCAATTGTATAATTTACTTTCAAACCCCTAGTATGATTCGAAGATATCAATACATGTCTAAAAAATTACTACCATCCAACCTGTTTCTTTTGATGATCGATCTATACTTTTCTCCCACTAGTACTTCTTAGAAAATATTCCTTTTGTAAGAAGACACCAGATCAAGCAACAAAAAATTTGCACTCTTCTGGGTGGTAGAAGTAGTATCCTTCGGTCTCCTTTGGATACCCCACAAATATACGTTTACAAGATTTTGGGCTCAGCTTGTTCGAAGTTAATTTCTTAACATAAGCTTCGTAACCCCAAATCCTTAGATAAGACAAGTTGGGCTTTTGCCAACTCCATAGCTCATATGGAGTCTCATCTACAGACTTTGACGGCACACGATTCAAAACGTGAGTCGTAGTCTCTAGAACATAACCCCAGAACGATGCAGGTAAATCACTAAAACTCATCATGGACCTAACCATGTCAAGTAAGGTCATATTCCTCCTTTCTGACACTCCATTGTGTTGGGGTGTATAACAAGGGCTGAGTTGTGATACTACCCCACATTCCTTCAAGTATTCTGAAAACCTTGAGCTTAAGTATTCACCTCCTCGATCCGACATAAGAGCTTTAATACTTTTTCCCAACATATTATGTACTTCGTTCCTGAATTCCTTGAATTTATCAAAGGCTTCAGATTTATGTCCATAAGGTAGACATAACCATATCTACTGAAATCATCAGTAAATGTGATGAAGTATGAATATCCACCTCTGGCCTTAACTATTAGTGGACCACATACATCACTATGGATGATGTTTAACAGCTCAGTAGCCCTTTTACCTTGTCTTGTGAAAGGAGACTTGGTCATCTTGCCTAAAAGGCATGACTCACATACCTCAAATGACTAAAAGTTAAAAGGGTCCAAAACTCCATCCCTTTGAAGTTTTGCAATGCAAGTCTTATTAACATGACACAATTTACAATGCTAGAGATATGTTTGGTTTTGATCGCTATGTTTAGCTTTCTTGGTTTCAATATTGAGAATATCCTTGTTGTTTAAATCAAGAACATATAATCCATTATATAACCTTGCAATTCCAAACAGAATACCATTCAAACTAAAGGACAACAATCCATTAGATATCTCAAATGATAACCCATATTATCCAAAGTGGATACTGAAATAATATTTCTAGAAATAGAAGGTATGTGATAACAGTTATGTAGTTCCAACAAGAAGCTCGTAGGAAAAGATAAACAGTAAGTCCCTACAGCCGATGCAACCACATATGCTCCATTTCCAACTCGTAGGTCCACCTCTTCCTTGGCAAGCACTCTACTTTGCCTTAGTCCCTGCACATCAGTACAAATGTGAGTACCACATTCTGTGTCAATGTCTCAAGATGTTAAGGGAGAGAAATTAATCTCAATCATAAAAATACCAGAAGTCATAGCATCTGACTTCTTCTTGCTTGCGAGGAAAGCCTTGTAGTGTTTCCTCCAGTGGCCAGGCATGCCACAAAATAAGCAGACTACCTTGCCCTTCTCTATGCCACTCTCAGGACTAAGAGCAACCTGCCCTTTGGGTTTGGCCTTGGGTTTGGCCTTGGCCTTACCCTTGTCGTTACCCTTTGCTTTACTAGTAGCAACCAGTAAAACAGGCTTAGACTTTTTCAAGTCTTGCTCTACAGTCCCCAGCATGTTCAAAAGTTCTGACGGGGTTTTTCAAGTCCTAGTCTACGTCAGATTTTAGATACTTCTTAGTTCATTTATGCCTAAATTGCTACTTAATTCTATACATTTTGTGTTGCAGGCCAAAATGGGCATTTTCAGCAAATAATGAGTGAATTGGAGTTTCTAGACCTAGAAGTAAGCAGATCTTAGAATTTGGGAGAGTTTTGAAGTAGAGTGAAGCACTATGAAGCTTGTTCCCATGGGAGAGAACCCAAGATCAAAGATTCAAGCAAAGAAGCAAGCAGAGGGCAATTTTGTAATTTTAGAATTCTTCATGAAGGTTCGCCACGGTGAAAGAAGTTAAGCACGAGAGTCCATTTTACCTCGTCGTTGCGGCGAAATTCTTTCTTCGTCGCGGCGAAGTTTGTGAATTTTAGTTTCTCCAAAATGCACAGTTTTATTTTAGGAAAGTTTAGGTCTTTTGGGTGAGCTATATAAGAAAAACCTTGCCATTTTGAGAGGGGTTCATCTAGTTTCGCTGGTTTTCATTCTCCTTAGAATAGATTTGACATTTTTATTAAGAAAGTGAGAAGATTTGAGATTCAACCTTGTGGATTCTTCAACTAGGGGAGATATCTTTTCTTTTCTCTTATTTCAATATGTTGACTGTTATGTTTAATGTTTTTCTTACTATTTTTGTTGATTTAGTTATGAACTAACCCATTTTGGGTTAGGGTTTTGATGTAACTCGGATTTCTATGGGTTAATCAATTGATTCGTTATTTTTATATTCTATTACACAGATTGTGTGATTATTCTATTTTTATTGATTTTATTTGATGAATATGATGAGATTGAGAAATAAATCATGTTGAGCTTCTTGGGTAATCACCATTGTAGTATGGAATGCTAGAGATAGATTTGAGAATCAATGAAATCAATCTAGGATTCCATTAGCTTAATGAACTTGGATTTATTATTCTTCAAATTGTTGGGTGTGGAAGTTTAATAGGGAAGAGTAGGAATTCATAGCCTGAGAAGGTATGTTTGACAACTTAGAGAATTCAATTTACAATCCGTGCATGTGAGTGTGAAAATAGCATAATCCGTAAAATTCATCCATAGAGTCCGAATGAAGTCAAAACCCTAACCTTTTGTTAAATTGATATTACTCTTGCTTTAAATTCTTGCTCTCATTAATTAGTTTTTAATACTTAGTAAGTTTTGGTTTTAGTTTATTGTCTAATCTCCCATTAATCCAAACAATTTCGGTTTCTCCAACTTGAAAAACACTTAGGAAAATTAGTGCTCAACAATCAGTCCTCGTGGGAACGATACTCACTCATCACTCTATTACTTTGTGCGACTAGTGCACTTGCTATCATTGCATGTTGTAGTAACAACGCATCAAGTTTTTGGCGCCGTTGCTGGGGATTGAGTTGTGTGTTAACATTAAAGTTTTCTTGTGTTAGCTAGATTGGAGCTTTATTTTCTTTTGTTTAATTGTTTTTAGTTTAATTTTTGTTGTTCTTTTTGGTTGGCTTGTGATCTCACTTTTTCTTTCTTTCTGTGTAGTTTATGCGAAGAGCAAGACGTCAGCCAGTGGTTCCTATTGATCCTGAAATTGAAAGAACCACTAGAAGACTTAACATAGAAAGAAGAGAAAGAGAGACTATAGTTGAACCAGAGGTCATAGTTGTTGAGATGGCAGAAAATAGAACATTAAGGGAATTCTCAGTTCCCACAGTTGAAGGCAGCGAGTCAAGCATAACTAGACCAGCGGTACAAGCCAACAACTTCAAGATAAAGCCGACAATCATCTAGATGATCCAACAGTCGGTACAGTTTAAAGGTGATTTGAAGGAAGATCCAAATCTACACATTGCCAATTTTTTGGAGATTTGTGATACTTTTAAGTCAAATGGAGTGTCAGATGATGCCATCAAATTGAGGCTGTTCTTGTTTTCATTTAGGGATAAGGCAAAGGGATAGTTAATGGCACTACCGTCAGGAACAATCACAACATGGAATGATTTAGCACAAAAGTCCCTGACCAAATTCTTTCCTCCAGCAAAATCGGCAAAGTTGAGAAATGATATCACATCGTTTCTACAGAAACAGTCAAAATCATTGTATGAGGCTTGGGAGAGATACAAAGAATTATTGAGGAGGTGTCCACATCATGGGTTTCTAGTTTGGATGCAAGTCCAAAAGTTTTATAATGGATTGATGGTTAATGTGAAAACTATGGTGGATGTAGCCTCAGGAGGAGCACTGCAGAATAAGACACCGGAAGAAGCTCGTGAATTGCTTGAAGTTTTAGCAAGTAACAACTATCAAAGACCTAATGAGAGAGTGCAACTGAAGAAATCTATGGGTGTTCATGAAGTTGATGCATACATGGCTATCTCAGCCCAACTTACAGCACTTTAGAAACAGTTGGGAAGTATGCAGGTAAATTCTATTCAAGCTCCTTAACTAATTTTTGAATTTTGTGCAAGTGGTCATGTGAGCAGTGAATGCCATGTGGGGAACACGTTTGCTTTAGCGTCTTCATTATCGGAGCAAGTTAACTACTTGGTAGGAGATCAAAGGCAACCGAAGAACCCGTACTCCAATACATATAATCCTGGTTGGAGGAATCATCCGAACTTGTCTTGGGGCAGTTAGAACCAACAGAATCAGTAAAACAATCAATGGAACCAAAGAGCATTGCCAAACAACCAAGCAGGGGTGAACAATCAACCAGGAGAGCAAAGAGTGACAAAATTGGAGAACATGTTTGGAAAGTTTATGCAAGAGACCACAGATTTTATGAATGTGACGAGGACGAATTTCAGAAATCAAGGGGCGTCCATTCGGGACTTGGAGGTACAAGTGGGTCAATTGGCTCATAAGTTAAATGAGAGACCACAGGGGTCCCTACCGAGCAACACGGTGACTAACCCATATGAGCAAGCAAATGCAATAACTTTGAGAAGTGGGACAGTGTTAGAAGAAGTAGAACAATCAAGGAAAGAAGGAAGCCCACCAAAAGAAAAGGAAGATTCTGATGAAGAAGTTGATGAAGAGATAGTTGCTGAAGAGAAACTAACCAGTTCTAGGGTTGATGAACAAAAGCGGGAAGAGAGGCAGAGACAAAAGAAAGAGAAATTTCCATTTCCCGAGATACCACTAGAGTTGCCACCTCACACTCCTCCCGTGCCTTTTCCTCAAAGACTTAAGAAAAAGAATCAGGATCAGTAGTTTTCCAAATTTATTGAAATATTTAAAAAACTGCATATTAACATTCCTTTTGCAGATGCATTGCAATAGATGATGAGCTACGCGAAATTTCTCAAGGAGATTTTATCAAACAAAAGGAAGTTAGAAGATGAGGAAACAATGATGCTCATAGAAAAGTGCAGCCCTATTCTCCAAAATAAGCTACCCCTAAAACTCAAAGATCCAGGGAGTTTTACTATTCCTTGCATTATAGGAGACATTACTTTTGATCGAGTTTTGTGTTATTTAGGTACAAGCATCAATCTAATGCCTTTTTCTGTTTTCAGGAGATTGGGAATTGGTGAAGTGAAGCCAACGACCATGTCGTCACAGCTTGTAGATAGATCCATCAAACATCCGCGGGGTATAGTCGAAGATGTGTTGGTGAAGGTGGACAACATTATCTTTCCAACGGACTTTGTTGTTTTGGACATGGAAGAGGATAAGTAAATGCCTCTTATTTTGGGCCTACCATTTTTGGCCACAGGAAGAGCACTCATGGATATGTAAGAAGGAAAGTTACTGTTAAGAGTTCAAGATGAAACAATAATGTTTAATGTGTTTAAAGCTATGAAGTTTCCATCCGAGTCGGATTCGTGCTTTAATGTTGATATGGTGGATAAACTAGTAGCAAAGGCTATTGAAGAGAACACTCCACAACTGCCTCTAGAAGCTTGTATTGCCTAATAAAAAATAGTAAAGGTAGATGAGTCGACAAAGAATGAATGTGCTAGATTGTTGGAAGCACTTTAGCCGATTGATGAGAGCCATGATCTAGAATTTAAGGAATTTGATTTTGAGAAGGAGAAGGAAAAGGAAAGAAAGGAAGAACCTTCGAAGCTTGAACTGAAGCCTTTGCCTTCCCACCTCAAATATGTGTATCTTGGTGAAGTAGAAACCTTCCCAATAATCATTAGTTCAAGGTTGAGCAAATTGGAAGAAGAACAGTTGATTCGGGTATTAAGAGAACATAGATAAGCAATTGGATGGACTATTTCAGATATTAGAGGCATCTCTCCGTCGTTTTGTATGCATAAGTTACTTATGGAAGATGATGTCAAGCCTAGGGTGCAACCACAATAGAGACTAAATCCTTCGATGAAGGAAGTTGTAAGAAAGGAGGTGGTGAAACTTCTAGATGCGGGCATAATTTATCTTATTTCTGATAATCCATGGGTGAGCCCGGTGCAAGTGGTTCCAAAGAAAGGAGGTATCATAGTGATAAAGAATGAAAGCAATGAATTGATACGAACTAGGACGGTCACGGGCTGGAGAGTATGCATTAACTACCGAAAATTAAATGAAGCGACAAGGAAGGATCATTTCCCACTTCCATTCATCGATCAGATGTTGGAGAGATTGGCATGCTTACTACTGTTTCCTAGATGATTATTCAGGATATAATCAGATTGCCATCGCTTCTTGAGGATTAAGAGAAGACAACTTTCACGTGTCCCAATGAAACCTTTTGCTCACCAAATGATGCCCTTTGGGTTATGCAATGCACCAACCACATTTCAGAGATGCATAATGTCGATCTTTGGTGATCTGGTGGAGCGGTTTATAGAAGTCTTCATGGATGACTTCTTTGTTTTTGGTTCATCTTTTGACAATTGCTTATCTAATCTTTCACTTGTTTTGTAGCGATGCAAGGAGACAAACTTGGTGCTCAACTAGGAGAAGTGCCACTTCATGGTCCAGGAAGAAATAGTGCTTGGTCATAGAATTTCAAGGGATGGCATAGAAGTGGATCGAGCAAAAACAGAAGTGATTGAGAAGCAACCACCATCCTCAAATGTTAAAGTAGTTCAAAGTTTCTTAGGGCATACGGGGTTTTATAGACGGTTTATCAAGGATTTTTCTAAGATCTCTAAACCCCTTTGCAATTTATTGATTAAAGATGTTGCTTTTGATTTTAATGATGAATGCATGCATGTCTTTCAAACTCTAAAAAAATTGTACTTCCCGATAGGGGACTGCCATTTGAATTGATGTGTGATGCTAGTGATTTTGTGCTAGGAGTAGTGTTAGGACAAAGGAAAAACAAAGTGTTGCATGTAATTCAGTATGCTAGCAAAACACTCACTGATGCACAATTTAATTACACCACCACTAAAAAAGAATTGTTGGCTGTGGTTTTTGCTTTTGAAAAATTTCGTTCATATTTGCTAGGTGCTAAAGTGATAGTCTACACAGACCAGTCAGCACTCAAGCACCTATTAGCAAAGCAAGAAGTGAAACTTCGACTGATAAGATGGATCATATTGCTACAAGAGTTTGAGTTAGAGATACGAGATAAGAAGGGGTCGAAAAATGTGGTGATAGATCATTTGTCAAGGATTGAATGACCAATTCAGGGAAATGAAGAGGAAACCCAAATCAAAGAAACTTTCCCGAATGAGAAATTGATGAGAGTGGAGGAAGCACCGTGGTATACAGATTTTACCAACTACTTGTCATCGAGAGTGCTCCCAATTGGCATAACCTTCCAACAAAAGAGGAAGTTTTTCTCAGATTTGAAGTATTACTTCTGGGAATAGCCATTTTGTATAGACACTGTGCTGATCAGATGATACATAGATATGTCCCGAAAGAGGAAATGGAGAGTATTATACAACATTGTCATGAGAGGGAAGTGGGTGGACATTTTGGAAGAGCTAGGACAGCAGCCAAGGTTCTTCAATCTGGGTTTGACTGGCCAACCCTTTTCAAGGATTCTTTCCAGATGGTTCAGGAATGCGACCAATGTCAACTAAGTGGTGGAAATATTTCAAAGAGAGATGAGATGTCATTGAACAATATCCTAGTAGTTGAGTTGTTTGATGTGTGGGGAATTGACTTCATGGGTCATTTCCCAGATTCTTTTGGGAACACATACATTTTGGTAGCGGTAGATTACGTATCGAAATGGGTGGAAGCAGTCGCATTGCCATCCAATGATGCCAGGGTGGTTGTTAATTTTGTGAGAAATAACATTTTCTCAAGATTCGAAGTACCATGGGCAATCATCAATGATGGAGGATCGCATTTTTGCAACAGGCAATTAGATGCATTGTTGGGAAAATATGGAGTGAAACATAGAGTTGCAACACCATACCATCCACAGACTAGCGGGCAAGTGGAACTGTCAAATAGAGAACTTAAGGGAATTTTAGAAAAGACAGTTAATGTATCTAGGAAGGATTGGTCATGGAAGTTGGATGATACATTATGGGCCTACCGCACTGCATTTAAGACTCCAATTGGTATGTCTCCATTTAGGATGGTCTATAGGAAGGCATGTCACTTGCCGGTAGAATTCGAGCATAAGGCATACTAGGCAATCAAGCAACTCAACATGGATTTAAGAGCTGCTGGGGAGGAAAGGATGCTGACTTTGAATGAACTCGATGAGTTCCGTCACAAAGAGTATGAGAATGCTCGGATTTACAAAGAAAAGATGAAAAGGTGGCATAACAAGCATATCCGGAAGAAGAACTTTGAAGTGGGTTAGAAAGTGTTGTTGTATAATTCTAGACTTAGGCTATTTCCTAGAAAACTTAAGTCTAGATGGTCCGGACCCTTTATAGTTACAAGAGTCTACCCATTCGGGGTGGTGGAGGTGTCACATGAAGAAAAGGGCACACTTAAGGTCAATGGACAAAGGGTGAAGCCATACATTAATAGGGTGATGAGTTGCAAGTCAATTCCCATCCAACTTGACATGCCGAAATGAGGACTCGAGAAAGTCGAGCTTCCGACTATAAACAAGCACTTCTTGGTAGGCAACCCAAGTGTTTTCAATTGTTTTTCATTTGATTGTTGTTTGAATTTGTTTAGTTTTCTTACTATTTAGAATGAATTTGATTTTGTGTGTTTTCGGGTGTTTCAGGTGAAATTTCGAACCTAAGGCAGAAAAAAGTGAAAATTTTCCAGTTTTCACCGCAGCAAAGACTTTTCTTCGCCACGGCGAAGCACATTTTGCAAACAATAGAAATTGAAAATTCTCAAACTTCACCTCGGTGAAGATTGTTCTTCGCCGAGGTGACGTGCTCCCTGGAATTTTTTGCCCCAGTGAAGAAATTTTCTTCACTACAGCAGAAAGAGTTTTGCAAAATTTAACTGAGGGAAGTTCGCCGCGGTGTTGTATGCGCTAGATTTTTTCGCTGCGGTGCTGTATGCACTGGATTTTTTCGCCGCGGCGAAGGATGTTTCTTCGTCGCGGCATTGAGTTGGATGAAATTTCAAAGAAATGAAGAACTTTGCTACGGCGAAACCTTCTTTTTATAAATAGAAACCGTGACTCTTCATTTTTCGCAAAACACTCCAAACACATCCGAGAGCAAACTTTTTCCATCTTGACCCAGAGCCTTTCCAGTGATTTCCTAGCACAATATCTCACTCCTTAACCTTTCTAAACACCAAAACAACTCATTTTAGCAAAGATCTTCGCGAAAAATTGAAGCAAATTGTGGGTTTAAGAATTTGGGGATTTTGTGATCTAGGCTGATTTTGGCTAAATTGGTGGTGAACACTTCCTAGTTTTGGTAAGATTTCAATTTCCCTAAGCTTTTAATTGGACAATTTCATGTTTAGAGTTGTAGATCTAAAAATTTTGATTGTTGATTGAGTTGTGGATTTTTAGTATTATTGTGCTTTGATTTTGTTTTAGGAAGTGTAGATTGTGAATTGTGTGGTGTTGAGGAGTTTGGGTTTGAATTTTGGGAATGTTTTGTGAAGTTTGGAAGAATCAAAGTTTGGCGGTCTAGGTGCAACTTTTGGAAGTGTGGTGTTTTTGCAGGAATGATTGTGGTTGATAATAGGGTGCTTAGAGCTGAATTGTTGAGTTAGAATTGTAGTTTGGGTAAAATGCCACTCAAAAAAGTTGGACAACCAATTTGTAAATGATAAGGCTCGGCAACGATATGATAGAGCAATCAAAAGGAAGGATAAAGGGTTTATTGCCAAGCAGGGGTTGACCACTATTTATGCTAAAGAGTGGAGTGAAGGGCAAAAGTGGAATGCATTTATGAATGAACCCGGACACGCAGTTGTAGAACCAATAGTAAGAGAGTTTTACGCCAACCTCCCTAAGTGTGATCCTGGTCATGTGTTTGTAAGGGGTACTAATGTGCCATTTGATGCGAAAGTCATCAATGATTTTTTTCACTTGCCTTCGATTGACCCTGATGAGTATTTGGAGTTTAAGAAGAAAAAATTTCAAGAGGATGAGATACTTAAGGTTATAGCAAAATCGGATACCCCTTGGGAGGTTTCAAAGAAGGGAAAGAAGAGCATCAAGGGCACTAATTTGACTCCAACAGTTAGGTTGTGGTAGTATTTTGTGTGTGCGCGGATGATGCCGGAAACACATTACAGTTCAGTAACTTTTGACAAGGCATTGTTGCTTTACTCTATTGCCATCAGAAAGAAGATAGATGTGGGGAAGATTATCTTGAATAGTATACAGAATGCAGCCCAACCAGGGCAAGGGAGTTTCCCCTTCCCACATCTCATCACCGAGTTGTGCATTAAAGTAGGAGTACAGAAGGAGGATGACGAACCACTTATCCATGCTTCCCCAGTTCTCGACACAGCCTACTATCGAAAGCTACTTAGGCATACTCTGAGTGAAGCACCTAGCTCTGGAACAAAAAGACAAAGAACCACAGAAGCTACCACATCATCCAGTTCCACATCCATATTAAAGGAGATGATGCAACAGATGCTTCGTCAGATGAAACAAATGGCAAAACATTAGGATTGGCTGGCAGAGCAGACCCAGATGATGTATGACATGTAGCACAGCTGCTTCACCAAGCTCAACGTTGATACTTCGAGCTTCTAATGGGCAGACTGGGATTCAGAAGAATGGATAGGCTCTGACTCAAAAGATGACAATACCGATGGAGAGGAGAAGGCTGAAGAATGAACCTGAACACCTGTTTTTGTATTTTATTTTCTTTGTTTTAGTTGTTTTTGTATTTAATTTCGAACATTGAACTAAATTGCTTTTTTTTTTTTTTTTTTTGGGATGGTTTAAATTTTGTTTTAATTTCCTAGTAGTTGTAAAGGCGAGATTAGGATTGTAAATTTTCATATTAGTCAGTGAACTTTTCTAACGCAGCGGACACCACAGTATTTCAATTGTTTTCACAGATTATGGTGATGGTAAAGCCAAGGACCAGGTGTGCATGCTATTGAGCGAAACTTCAACTTCATGGAATAATCAGGGAACTATCTCGTACCTTTGTAGATTTTGTTTTTCTATTCCTAATTCGTGCATAATGTGACATTGGGGACAATGTCATCTTTAGTTTGGGGGTAGGAAAAATTTGAAAATTTTTTATTTTTTATTTTTGTTTATTTTATTTTCATGTTGTGTTGTGTATGCCAATGATGAATTACATAAGTCTATGATGAGAATAGGATTGTTGGGATTTTATTGTTGAAAAATGTTAAGCATTGCTTCAAGTTTATGTTGATTGACCGAATTTTGCTTGAGGTTTGTTGAATGGTTCAACCACCATTTTCATTATTTCGGCATGCTTAGATTCATTTTATGTGGTTAGGTAAAGTCTTGATAATGTTGCTAGACTCTAGAACCTAGTTGAGAAGTGCTTGAGGCGAAATTCTAGGAATAGACATTATTGAGGAAGTGATTTAGGCAGTTTTCGGAACGTTTGAGCCTTTCCAACCGACCATGAATTTTATCCCTAGTGATCCATTTGAGCCTTATGAAATCATTGTTGCCTTATTTTTCTTGTGAAACCAATAATGCCCAAAACCTTTTTCCCTAAACACGTCCACAACCTTTAAGAGAATTCTAAACTTAATGCAAACACAAAGAGCTTGGGGAGTTGTGTGAATGAACTAAAAGAATAGTTTGGGGGTTGTGTGTAAAACCCCCCTTCCAGTCAGGTATCCTCTGAATATCCCTCAATGAGAATCTCGAGGATACATGTCTAGAAAACGAGTTGTATTTAGAAAAAATATCTGTGCAAGGATAATAATAGTAATATCCAATACATGTATATAAAATGTCATGCAGGATCCAAACATACAATTTCAAAACTTTAAGACTTTATCCATAAAATACACATTCGAAACATATTTATAGGGTGGACTATTCCAAAAGGTGTTTCACAAATATTTATCATTTACATTATTTACATCAAGATGACGATAAATCATCTCACCTCACATGTAGCCCCGCTGTCTCTAGCATCCCTCGCTTCTAGTCTACCTACAAAGAAATCAACAATAAAAGGGTGAGCGCTAATTGCTCAGTAAGAAATGATCCGTTTCATTCTAAATGTGTTATTTGATCTTTATTTAAACATATTTGTTAACACATCACTTATCTTTTACATCTAGGGATACTTCCCTTTTTATTATATATATATATTTCTATTTCATATGTCTTTCATCATTTTATCCCATGGCTATATAACATCAATGTGTACACATACAAATAAGTATGTAAACATAGTACACGCACATCACATGTCATGACATAACATCTAAAATCATCTAACATGAACATAAATCATCACATAATGTAAATAACATCATAACTCATGTAATGCTACTAAACGCATATGAACCATTTAATGTCTAGCCGATTGGACTTTTCTTAGCATCTTAAGCACTTCATATCATCTAGCCTCAAATTCATCTAGAGCTCATATCATCGGGAGGCATGCTTACGTATTATTTAGCATCTAAAACATATATTCATCTTTCCTCAACCCATATACAAGGATATGCTTACATGTTTCCCATCATGTCTATATGAATCTCTAACATCTTATGGCATGTAAATACATATTTTGGTGAGCTTAATACTTTTAATTCATCTATGGATTATCAATCCATTTACATTACCTCTTGCTCACATACATCATCTTAAAACATGTATTACATTGCATCTTCATGCCATTTCATAACATTAATCATGCATTGACATCATGACCATGTATATCTTTCAAAGATCATCTAACTAATGGGTAAACATTAGTACATGAAATAATTACAATAATACATTAATAATCAATTCATAATCATAAGAATTGATCATGTTAAATCTTAAACTTTAATAACCATTTTATACTTCAGGCCATTTCCCATCAATTTCTCAAACGAATTGGCTCCTGGCATAAACAATAAAGTTATAGGTCTTGTCTTAGCTTTCTAATTCTTCAAGAATCATCTCATTTCAATTTTTATAGCTCAAGTTATGGTTGAAATACTGAAGCAGGGTTGACAAAACCCCTAAGCTCACTAAATCTGAATTTTCATATTAAATATGCCACATCAATTCCTATTGACATTAACCAATAGGTCAACTTATGGATCAAATAAACCTCCCCTTAATAGTCTTTAACATCTTAAAGGAAGTGTAAAATCTCATTCCCATAATCATCCATTATTGCTATAACATTGTAAGCTAATGCAAACAACACCTCAACACTTCTAATAGCAACCATTCAACACCATGTGGCCTCCAATACTACAAGTTTTGCCACAATCAACATCCACACTTCACTTTCTTCAATCAAACATAACAACTCATAGAACATAAATAGCAATAACTTCATGTATAATGAATTCAAAGCAATAAGTAGAATAAATGAGTTCAACCACACTTGCCATCAAGTAATTCTATGCCTTAAAGCCTTAATTTAAGGTTTCATAAAAATCTACAAACCCTAGCATAAACCCTAAAGTCATGGGAAGTTCTTCCTTACCTTTTTAAAGACTTCCTCCAACAAATCCTTTGCCTTTGACTTCTTTTACACCTTAATCCTACATATATAACATTATACCTCAACATCTACCTCAAATCTTCAAATCACATCAAAACTAAAGTTTTTATCCTTACCTTAAACCCTTCAAATTGAAGATCCAAGGCTCCTATCTTGTTCTCCTTGAAGAATTAAGCAAAACTCCTTTAAAACTTAGAGAAAGAAAGCTTGTTTCATAGAAGATTTGAGAGAAAATGGAAGAAATGTTAAAGAAAGGCTCTCTCCCTTGGATTGAACGAATTTCATCTCATTTATAGGAAAATATTTCATTTATTTTCCAAAATTATGCAATTGGCCCAATTATTTTAGTTGTATAACTCATAAGTCCTTAATTCTTCATATAAGGGCATTTTGGTCATTTCACACTAGACATAATTATTACTTAATTAATGCCATTAAATGCAATGAAGCCTACTCATCCTTGACATTTTCAATGCTTATTTATAGGCAAAATGACCATTTCACCCCTAATGCCTTTCTATGGATAATTGATTCATACCATTCCAAATGAATCGACTATTTTGCCCTTAGTTAGATTTTATGCTTTTTAACATAAAATTAACATCTAAAGGACTATTTCAAGTTAGGAACATACCTTTGATATCTTAGGTATTACATTGTGAGAAGGGCAAGAAGAATAAGTAGGGTAATTAACCTCAATGATTATTGTTATTTAAAAAAAAAAATTCCGAGAATTACATTTCAGAAGCAAAAACAAGAAGTGCACATGTTTGAGGGTTTTTAAAATGGTTGACATCTTAAGTGGAAGTTGAGTTAAGTCTTAGTGTTTGCTTAAAGGAAACCGAGTTCTCTTGCTTAGTTTATCTTTCCCTTTTCTTTGAAGCCCACTAACCGAGCATAACGTTACAAGCCTATAAAGACCTTTTGATCTTTAGTAATGTCTAATCCTCATTAGTAGAGAGTAGTTTGATACTTAGGCTTATGGAGTCTACCGCCATTTGATAAACTTTCCATTTCTGAATAAAATAATCCGGGAAGTTGGAAGGTGGACTGAAGTGGGGATCACCTACTCGGGGGACCAATAGAGAAAGATAGTCGATGCAATTTATGACTTCTTGGAGTGTTGAACATTTTCTAGTAATAATTTTCTAACAAACTTTTGAGACTTATGTAAATTCTAGGCAATTCTTATGTTGAATTTGAGTCTAATTTTTGTTTGTTCATTTTCAGTTTTGTTGTTTTGTGTTTTTGGTTGTTTGTTGTTTTTCTTTCTTTGAGTTTTGTACCTGATGCTCGGGGGCGAGCATGTCTTTAGTTTGGGGTTATTTGATAATCCGAGGACTATACTGTTTTATTTAGGCTTTTTGGCCAGATTTTAGATACTTCTTAGTTCATTTATGCCTGAATGCTACTTAATTCTATACATTTTGTGTTGCAGGCCAAAATGGACATTTTGAGCAAATAATGAGCGAATAGGAGTTTCTGGACCCAAAAGTAAGCGGATCTCAGAATTTGGGAGAGTTGAAGTAGAGTGAAGCACTATGAAGCTTGTTTCCATGGGAGAGCATCGAAGATCAAAGATTCAAGCAAAGAAGCAAGCAAAGGGCAACTCTGTAATTTCTGAATTCTTCATGAAGGTTCGCCCAGACTTCGCCGAGGCGAAAGAAGTTATGCACGAGAGTCCATTTTACCTCGTCGCCATGGTGAAGTCTGCGAATTTTAGTCTCTCCAAAGCACACAGTTTTATTTTAGGAAAGTTTAGGTCTTTTAGGTGAGCTATATAAGAAAAAACTTGCCATTTTGAGAGGGCTTCATCTAGTTTTGCCTGGTTTTCATTCTCCTTAGAATAGATTTGACATTTTTGTTGAGAAAGTGAGAAGATTTGAGATTCAACCTTGTGGATTCTTCAACGAGGGGAGATATCTTTTCTTTTCTCTTATTTCAGTATGTTGGCTGCTATGTTTAATGTTTTTCTTGCTATTTGTGTTGAGTTAGTTATGAACTAACCCATTTTGGGTTAGGGTTTTGATGTAACTCAGATTTTTATGGGTTAATCAATTGATTATTGTTGTTATTTTTATATTCTATTGCACAAATTGTGTGGTTATTCTATTTTTATTGATTTTATTTGATGAATATGATGAGATTGAGAAATGAATCATGTTGATCTTCTTGGGTAATCACCATTGTAGTATTGAATGCCAGAGATAGATCTGAGAATCAATGAAATCAATCTAGGATTCCATTAGCTTAATGAACTTGGATCTATTATTCTTCAAATTGTTGAGTGCAGACGTTTAATAGGGAAGAGTAGGAATTCATAGCCTAAGAAGGTATGTTTGACAACTTAGAGAATTCGATTTACAATCCGTGCATGTGAGTGCGAAAATAGCATAAGCTGTAAAATTCATCCATAGAGTCCGAATGAAGTCAAGACCCTAACCCTTTGTTAAATTAATATTACTCTTGCTTTAAATTCTTGCTCTCATTAATTAGTTTTTAATACTTAGTAAGTTTTGTTTTTAGTTTATTTTCTAATCTCCCATTAATCCAAACAATTTCGGTTTCTCCAACTTGAAAAACACTCAGCAAAATTAGTGCTTAACAATCAGTCCTCGTGGGAACGATGCTCACTCATCACTCTATTACTTTGTGCGACTAGTGCACTTGCTATCATTGCATGTTGTAGTAAATTATACAACCATACATACCCAAAAAATATTTTAAAACATTCACCATAGGTCTAAGGCTCATGTACCGGTCACCATGCAATATACAAACAAGTACATAGCATACATTTCAAAAACAATCAATTTTTGAATCGGGAGGGTTATTTATTAATTACCCTCTTAAATGTGCAAAATGATCATTGGCTTTATAGGTTCCCTCTTAAATGTGCAAAATGATCATTGGCTTTATAGGTTATTAAAACTGCAGTTCAGTCCCTTCGCAAAACAATTGGGGCAGTAGCCACGTTGCCGCGGCGAAGCCTAGAAATCCCCAATCTGAATAGTTCACGTTTTTTGCAGTTTTTGTGTAATAACACGAATCCAAATCAAATCGAACGCACACACGTTCAACCAGGACATCAACCAACCAATATAACATCTATCAACACATTATTAAACCAATTTATCATTTGAATCATTCATCCATAAGCAGATTCTTCAGATTTTGCAGATTTTTCAAAAATAACATGTTATCAACCAAATATTTGTTATAGATCATACAATAAACTGTAAAAATTTGATACCCGAGGCTTTGATACCACTATTAGTAAACGACTCATTTACGCAACGGAAAACAAAAACATAAACAACTGGATTGTTCCTTAGAACCAAGATCCGGGTACAAATTTACAGTTTATACAATATATATTAAATCTGCGGAAAAATCAGTTCAAGGTTAAAGAAATCATACGCACGTTTTGAGGCTCCTCCAAGTTGTCTCTGAACGTATTATGCTACGGACCCAAGTGTAGGATCGAACCGACGTAGTCCACACAAAGATAATCACAAGGAACTAAAGAGGGATTTGCTAGATCCTCTTTTGTCTTAAGAAAAAATAAGAAGAATGAAGAATATTTTGATTTTCAATCAAAACCCAAAATTGGCATGTGAGAGTGAAAAAGGGCTGTGTGTTTTCTTTCTTTCAATGAATGAATGAAATGAATTTCTTAACTTGTTTCTCAATTAAGCTTTTGTTTAAATAGTCAAGTTTTATTGCCCTATTCCCATATGGAATAGGCTTGGCTCCAACCCAAACACCCCTTATTTCCAAACACTCCCAATTAGATATTTATTTTAATTCATTATTATCTCAATTAAAAATCAATTAATATATCTTTAATATATATATATATATATATTTAACATTAATGATAATTTATTTAAATATATGCGAACACATATTTAAACGTAATTTCACTTATTTAATTTTTCTAACAAATTAAATAAAGGCTACGACCTCAGCAAATTTAATTGCATTGTGAAATTACCAAAATACCCTTTCGCCCAAAAAGATGAAAACACCCTTCTAACTTCCTGGCTCTTAAATTATCTTCTATGTGTGTGACCTATAGGCTCCTCATCATACCGGTAGTGTATAGTATCGCGATTAACACCAATTAATCGTCTCACTATACACAGACTAAGATTGACCCCTAGCAAGGCATCATGACCACCTAATAGATTCGAATTTAGCAAAGTAGCTACCTATCAACGATATGGTTACCGTACAATTCGATCCTTTTATCATACGTTATCTTGACGAGACGAAGGCCTAGAAATAGTGTCAACCTCCGGTTACTCTCGATATTATGTATTCAGTTACTAGACCAATGACCTATATTATAAATTGGATATAGCAACAACTCAATCCCACTATGGTAATAGTTTTAGTGTCATTGCCATTTACTGAATTGCGCCATGAGATAACTTCTCCCGTACCCGAGAGTGATGAATCCTTCGTCTATCCACCATAGTCTTGATACATTCCTTGATGCAGCCAATCACTACCGTATTGACAGCTCTGAAAAGAACTGTGTTAGGCTAGTTTCAAGCTACACCAATTAGTACACAAGGCACTCCGGTGATCTTAAGTCGAGGGATCACATGCACCACCATTCGTTAGATGATTTGTTCCATAGACACTGGGGTTACCATCCATATGGAATCCTCTAGTGGGTCAGTCCAGAGAACTTACTGTGGTAAATTCCCCTACAGCAAGCACACATACGTTGCACCAGGCTGTCACCAAACAACCTTGACAAGTGAGACCAGTCACTGCCTTTCGACAAGGTCGTTCAACACTATGATAGCCTTACCGTATTATTTGTGCCCTTACTTTAGAATAATACTAGGGCTACGGACGTTTCTAGAATGGCCACCATATGTGCTCATAGGGTTCTCACTATCAAGATTTGAAACAGTTGATACCCTTGTCACGGTTCTACCATTCTAAGGACATATATCAATACATATTGCAATAATAATGATTTACGCGATATAGAATAAAATACCTTTTATTGATTAATGAACATTATTACAAAGAGTCAATTCTACAATAATTGATTGGCTCCAGGGCATCTACTCTAACATACCCTAGGATTTTTGGAGGAACCAAAATCGAAATCGGTCGGTTCCTGAAATTAGGAACTGGACCGAAACCCTGATCAGTTCCAATTCCTCAATTGCTAGAACCAGAACTTGTGAAACAAATTCTGGTTCCGGTTCTGGTTCTGGGTACTTTGGATAATTCATTGGTCCCTGTAACTTTACAAAATGACAAAAAAACTTGTAAAATTGACAAATACACCCCCATTTGTTTAAATCTTCTATGATAATATAACTTTTTCCTTATTAATTAATTTCAATATTTCAAATAATTTTAATATATAGTGTAAGACTATATATTAAAATTATTCATAGCTTCTTCATATCCAAAATCCAAAATGTTCAATAGATAGTATATGACAAATTAAAATTGATTTGGGGATTTCATTGTTAGGTTTAGTTTAGGGGTAAAATTTATTAAAACCCACCAACGTTGTATACTAGTTTTTATAAACCCTGGTTCTTTTCCTGGTTCCTTCTAGGGTACCCTGTTAGCGGTTCCTTGCAGGCTACCTTGTTACCGGTTCCTAACAAGGTACCCTATTCTAGAATCTGATTCTAGTTACCGGTTCTTGAAATGAAGTAATCAAAACCTAGCCTGTGAGGGCCGATTCTGGTTCCTACATTGAACCGGGACCCCGAGTATCTGCCAGTTCTCAGTAGAACCTATTTTCATGATTACCCCTAGTAAATGCAACTAGGGGTATCAACTTGGGATTTCACTAAACCTCAGGTGGGAACATGTTGTTTACTCGTCACTCCATTAATATTTTAGTGGGTTAAAATTGTATTTTCACTTTTGTTAGACCATTTTAACATCTATTGGCTAACACTAAAAATGTCTAGGAGGCTTTGTATTTGTTGTGGGAGGAGAAGAAGAAGAGACAATTGAAGAGAGCATTTTAGCCATATTTGTAATTTACATTTGCCATCATTTTAAGTTGTAGAGGATTTGGTGATGTAAAATAATAATAATAAGTCAACAAATTGAAATAGGGCCAGTAGCCAAAAAAGCGGGTTAAAGAGCAATTTTTGGAGATGTGACAATGACATTTCAGTGTTGGTAAATGAAAATTTTTTTACACTACAATAAGAAAATGGGTGTAAATTTGTCATTTTCACAAATTCAACAATGGAAATCTAATCAAGTAAGCTTTAGAGCTGGTGAGTGATGGAGTTTTAAAATTCATAAATGAGTTTGATTAAAAATTGGAAAATGATAATTACTGAATTTAAACCTAATCAAATTGATTAAAACCTAATCAAATTGATTAAAACCTACGCGGAATAAATATTATTGTTCACGTTGTACTTAATGAGTTGCTAAACAATGATTACACATATAAACCATGCATGACATAAAATAAAGTACACAACTCATTTTTACATGGTTCAACAATCATGCCTACATCCATGGGACCAAGTCTAGAAGAAGCTAAGCCACTATAAAAAAAAAAATTATGTGTTCAAATACAAAGTTAAGAATAAGTATCATTTGTAAAAACTCCTTGTTTGGACAACACTTCAATCTTCGCTCTTTGGTTGAACCTTAAACCTTCATAGTCTAGCTTCTCCTCAACGAGACCACCAGGTCACACTTGAGCTCCTCTCAAGTTTCAACAATGACGAATTACTTCGGTAGCAGCAACTTGAACATGTCCAAATCTGACCATGGAACAATGTTCCAAAATCAGCTCATGCAAGCAAGAGATAAAACATGGCAATTCAAAGCCTACCAAAGCATATCGGAAACCTACAAAAACTAAACAACCTCAAAGAAAATATTCAGAGAATAATGGAGGTAAATAATATAGCTTCCTTAAAGAAATCACAATAATAAAATGATTATTTATACCTAAGCGACTTTGAAAGGAAAAACAAGAAACCAAACCTATTTTGGAAAGGATTTTTGAGATCCTAGACTCCTTTATATGAAAGGATTCTTTAATCTATAATCTCCTTATAAGAAAAGACTTCCCAAAGAAGATTATCTTAGAATAAAACTTTTCTCATTTAACAATTAATATCAACATTAAATCTTTTATAAAAACGAACACAATTTAATTACGGCAGATATTCAAAAAAACTTCAAGTAAAAATAAATCTGGTGCCATGTGTGACTATAAGTTGACAAAAAAACTTACAATCTCCCCTTTTGTCAAACTTATGAACAAAGCACAATCTTTTCACAAGCACACATATCTCAAACATAACCATCAATCAATAGGAGACAAACAAGAAACATATCATAAACAAATCTCAAGATAAGCATAAAAATTAAGACATTGAGATAAGACAGAAAACAACATCAAATAGAACTTAAGCTAAACACAATCAATATCATTAATTAAAAATAGTTTTGCATTTAAGTAAAAAACAACCGAACTGAATAACTCCCTCCAAGTAACTAAACCAAATCACTACCAAGAAATTAATAATCAAAAGCACAAATGGGTTAGTTCAATTCTCAATCAGTCAATATAAAGTCATATCACAAACCAACTAAGAATAAAAAATGACTGATTGATTCACTGCACATGAAAGAAAAAACATTAGCAAGTTTAATAAGGATCAGGAAACACAATAAATAACCTGCATCTATAACCACAGTTCATGAAAAAGAAGTTCAGGATCAACGACTTTTTATCAACATAAAAACATAGAAAACTCCCCCTGAGTGTGAAACCAACCAAGGAAACACAACAAACACAAATAAGAAAACCTTCTCCCTCTTTCTTTTCATAATGTCTAGCGATCCTAGAAAATTTAGGAACGTGAGTAGTGCACGGACTCTAATAATCAATGTGGGGACATGTAAGATCAAGGTGACAAACCAAGAATCATTTGAACAAACTGTACCAATTTAGACAGTGTGCGGTGACCGTCAACACTCATGTGAACTCAGTGAATTAAGGTGACAACTTCACTCTCAAGGTGGCGACATAGGTACAAAGGTAGCAGATCTTAAATACTTATTCTACTTTGAGCAAAAACAACCAAAAAATAAAAAGTTATCATGAGATCAATAAAAAAATTCATCGAATTTTAAAGAGGCAAGTGATATACATCGGTGCATATGACTTTTTAAACAATTCCCAATCTTTAACAAAGATGCATAAGGAGAGTCTCTTCCATGTAGTTCAGTAATCAAAATGTTTCATAACTCAATACATACATGATAGCAGTCAGCAAGAAAACTAGATCATTTGTGTGTGCTATGTCCTCAAGGGGGTGAATCATGACATATTGGTCAAATTGAAACAATATATATTGTATATCTCCCCCTTCCCTCATGCGGCAATTTTTTTTTTTTTTTTTAAATAATCTGAAAAATTTTGAATTCTTTTTCATAGCAACTGAGATTAAATGGGCCAATTCTCTCAAGAAGTAACCAAGTGTAGTTTCACACTTCCAAGGAGGTAGCCCTCTAAATGGTAGATTTTCCAAAGACATAGGGGTCTCTACATCCTAGAAGATTACTCAAATATGACGTTCACACTCCAAGCAAGGTAGCTCTTTCACAAGGTGATAAGAATCAAGCATTATTCACTTAAGGATGTAAGAAAGTCATTATACTTCAAGAGATGAGAAAAACAAGGTGGACACCACACTCATTACATACATTTCACAAGAGAGAAATATTTTCGATGACACTACACAGATCAAATACACTTGCAACTGTAAAACAAGAGAATTTTCTCATGACCTAATAAATAAATAAAAAATCCTACTCAAGTTGAATCAGCCCAATGGACTTCCTCAAATTCACAAATTTTTGAAAATCTAAAGCCTTTGTAAACAATTCAGCTAGTTGAGAGTTTGTGTCTACCTGTGCAATAGTGATGACCTTCATTTCAACTAAGTCTTTAATAAAATGGTGCCTAATGTCAATGTGCTTAATTCTAGAGTGTTGTACCGGATTCTTACAAATATATATTGCACTTGTATTGTCACATAATACATTTATACACCCTTGATCACATCCATAATCACATAACTTTTATTAAAAGGCCACAAAACTTGTGTACAGTAGCTTCTTGCAGCAATGTATTCAGCCTCAGCCGTTGAGAGTGAAATGGAATTTTTCTTCTTGCTGTACCATGTCGCAAGATTATTTCCAAGATAAAAACAACCCCTGATGTACTTTTCCTATCATCCAAACTTCCAGCCCAGTTTGCATCATTGTAACCAACCAAGGTAGAGTTTGTATCATATGCAATCCATAATCCAAAATCTCATGTACCTGAGAAATATTTCATAGTTCTCTTCACTATAGTCAAGTGAAGTTCAGTTGGATCAGCCTGAAATCTAGCACAAATACCTACACTAAAGCACAAGTCAGGTCTGTTAGCAGTTAAGTACAAAAGACTTTTGATCATGCTTCTAAACAGTTTATTATCTACCTTCTTCCCATTTTCATCTTTGGACAGTTTAAGTGTAGAACTCATTGGGGTTTTAACATGTTTGGAATTTTCAAGACTAAACCTTTTAAGCATGTTCTTGGCATATTTAGTTTGAGACACAAACATACCATCATCAAATTATTTTATCTGAAGTCCTAGGAACATACTTAAGTCGCCTACCATGCTCATTTCAAATTCAATTTTCATTAAGACTGCAAATTCATCCAAATGAGTTTAAGATGTGGATCAAAAAATAATGTCATCAACATATATTTGTGCACAAAAAAAATCACCATTACAATGCCTAATGAAAAGTGTTTTATCAACATTACCTCTCTTGTAGTTGTGCTCAAAGAGAAAGGACGCAAGCCTCTCATACCATGCTTTTGGGGCATGTTTCAACACATATAATGCTTTCTTCAGTTTGATTACATGATTTAGCTGGTGAGGATCCTGAAATCCAGCAGGTTGCTCTACATACACTTTTTCCATCAGCATGCCATTCAAGAAGACACTCTTTACATCCATTTGGTAGAACTTCAACCTTAGACAACAAGCAACAATAAGTAACAATTTGATTGTTTCCAATCTGGCCACTGGAGAGAAGGTCTCATCAAAATCTATTCCTTCAACTTGGGTGTATCTTTGTGCAACGAGTTTGGCCTTATTTCTGAGAATGTTCTCAAACTCATCAGACTTGTTTTTGAGGATCCACTTGGTTCCTATAACATTTATACATTTAGGTGAAGGAACCAAGCTCCACACATCGTTTCTCTCAAACTGCTCAAGCTCCTCTTGCATGGCAGCAATCCAATAATCATCATCTAGAGCTTGTTTTGTATTTTTTGGTTCTGTAAGAGAAACATACCACAAGTTATTTATTTCATTCAACCTTTTTCTTCTAGTTACCATTGCCTCTTTGGGATTTCTAATCACAATGGATGGTGGATGAGCTTTCTTGATCCAAGAGGGTGGTTCTTTGGTTTTCGAAGTCTTTCTATAAGTGATCTCATTGGACAAGTCAACTATCAAATCAGGTCTTGGCCTTTCGAAAACCAACCCTTGTTGGGTAGCCGAGGTGGTCACATTAAGTTCTGGGGTGATCACCTTAGCTTGATCTTCTGTTCTAGTCAAATTCAATGTGAGCACACCATCTTGATTAGTGGTCACTTCAACAGGGGTAGTCATATCTTCAATTTCATCTTCTTGTGAGAACTGTGAGTAATCTTCTTTCCAAAACTCATATGGAGTTCGTGATGTACCTTTCCTTAAGAATACTCGGTTTGAAATGTGGCATGCAATGTTAACTGCCTTGGCTTATAATCTTGTTGATAACTTCTTGGCATTTAACATAACTCTTGCCATCTCTTGAAGAACTCTATTCTTCCTCTCTACTACACCATTCTGTTGAGGTGTCTTTAGGGTAGAAAATTCATGCCAAATACCCTGCATATCATAGAAGTTGGAAAAAATTAGAATTTTCAAACTCTCTCCCATGATCGCTCCTTATTCTTACCACTTTCTTCACTTGCAATTTTGTTCAACCTGTAACCTTTTGACAAGACATTTAAAGACCTCAAATGCATTAGACTTTTCTCTTAAAAAATCAACCCATTTAAATATAGAATAGTCTACACAAACAAAAACATATATTTTCCCTGCTAAACTTTTAGTTTGCATAGGACCCATTAGATCCATATGGAGAAGTTCTAAAACACTAGAGGTAGTTAACCAAGATAAAGGTTTGTGAGAACTCTTAGTCTACTTGTTGGCATGGGCCACACACTTTACCTTTGGGAAACTCAAGATTAGGTAGTCCTTTGACAACATCCTTTTTGGAGAGTTTCACTAGATCCTTGAAGTTCATATGCCCAAGTTTCTTGTGCCAAAGATCCACACAATCTATTTTGGAGCTTAAACAAGAAACTTTGTTAGACAATAAATAGCAATTATCATTAAATCTCTTTCCCTCAAGCAAAGAAGTACCATCACCATTCAAGACTGGACACATATTCTTTGAAAATTTCACAACACAATCTTTATCACAAATGTGACTAATTGATGCGTGTTTACTACAACATGCAAAAATAGCAAGTATACTAGTCGCAAAAAGTAATAAAGTGATGGGTAGGATATCGTTCCCACGAGGACTGGTAGCAAAGCACTAAGTTCCCTAACGTTAACAAGTTGAAGCAACCGAAATCTTGGATTTGTGGGAGCAATTTGTAATTGAAAGAAAACAAAATAAAATCTAACAAGAAATTAATCCTTAAAAGGGAAAACAAATGGAAACACAAAGATTCAATTTAAGTAAAACGGGTAGGGTTTTGACTTCGTTTGGATTATTTATGGGTTATAGCTAAAAGTTACACTATTTTCACATTCGCATGCAGTGGTTGTAAATCGGATTCACTATTATGATAACATACCCTCTCGGGCTATGTTTTCCTATTCATCATTATTAACATTCCGCACCCAACAATTTGAAGGTTAACAATTCTAAATCATGAAGCATAAGAATCCTAAAGTGATTTCATTAGTTCTTGAATCTATCTCTAGCATCCAATACTATAATGGTTATTACCCATGAAGCTTAACATGAATTATTTCTCAATCTCATCATGTTCATCACATACAACAATTAATTTCAGAATAACACACAACCACAACTTATTCACATGAAAATAGCATAAACATATATTCAACCCATTTCAAATCCAAACTACAATCAAAACCCTAACCCATAGAAGATTAGTTCATAGCTAACTTAAAAGAATAAAAACGGGAATCAAAAGTAAACAGAATAGACATAATGAAACTGGAATGAAGGAATAGAAATCTCCCAAAAGACAAATCGTCTCTGTTGCAATCTGAATGTCTCCTTCCCAATCCGAAAAATACAAGCTTTTTCTCTCTAAAATTGTAAAAAGACGGCTAACCTTACTGCCAGAGAGAGATCCCCTCTAAAAAGTTCATGTTTTTCTTTTATACCTAGTCCTAAAAACCCAGTCAAAAATAAAAACACACGAAACTGTGCGTTTACAAAACTTAAAATTTAGACTTTCGCCGCGGCGAAGAATGAAAACCACAACTCGATTCTGCCCAACTTCGCCGCGGCGAAGATAATTTCTTCGCCGGGGCGAAGCTCCTTCCAAAGTTCTGAAATTTACGGAACTGCCACTCTTGCCTTTTCGTCCGATTCTTCGATTTTCGACTCTTCACCTTGGAAACAAACTTCATCGTGCATTGTCCTGCTCCAGAACTCTCGTATCTTCTGGAATCCTTCAATTTAAAGTCAAAATTGCCAAGTTTTGCCTTTATTTGCTAAAAGAGTCCATTTTAACCTGAAACACGAAAAGTAGAAATTACGCACCAATTCGGGTAGAAATGCACTAGAAAGTAATTGAAATCCGACAAAGAGATCATATAAAAGCGTATAATTCACGGATTATCAACTACCCCCAAACTAAAGAGATGCTCGTCCCCGAGCATACAGAAAAAAAATGACGAAAACAAAGACAATAACGAAAAACAAAAATACGTAAACATGTACACACTCTGAAAAACCAAAATAAAATTGAATTAAAATGCTGTAAATTGCCTAGACATTGTACAAATCTCACAAATTGTTGAAAGTTTATTATCGGGAAATGTTCGACATTCCAAGAAGTTATGGGCTACATCATTGTTTTCCTCAATAAGTCCACCAAGTAGGTAATCCCGCTTCAATCCATCTTCCAACTTCCCCGGATTATTTTATGCAAAAATTGTAAAGTTTATCAAATGGTGGCAGACTCCATAAGCCTAAATATCGAACTACTCTCCACTAATGAGGATTATACATAGATGAGAATCAACGGGTCTTTAACGACTTGTAACTTTAGGTTCGGGTCATGGGTTCCAACAAAAGGATAGGAAACAAAGTAAGAGAACTCGGTTGTCCTAAAGCAAAACTCAAATCACATCGAAACCCACACTTCTCAACACCAGCTGACATGTTTACTCATTCCCAGTCTTCATACGCGTATTCTTAAATTTTGGATACCATAAATGCGGGGAAACTTCGTTTAAGGTGTACGTGGCGTTGTTAAACCCGAGGTCGCCAAATCTTGCTAGGCGGTTTTTAAGGCGGGTTACGGTTTCAGCATGTATACCCTTAAACTAAGCAAGACGTTGTGTTCGACAAAAATTTTTTTTTTTTTTTTTTTTTTTAACACAACACTAGAATTGAATTGAGGTGACTACCTCCTTGTTTTTATTCTTTTATCTCAACCCCCACATCATTCTTTTTGGTCTCTTCTTCATTTTCCTTCTCTTAACCCCCAAACTAATCTTTCACTAAATTGTATACTCGTTTCGTTCTCGGTTTTGCACTAAGACCGAATTCTCCAAAAGGTATGATAAAGTGTTTAGGGTAAAGGAATTTACAAATCTGTTGTTTTCTAAGAAAAAATAAAGTAAAATTCCAATGGCTCAAATGGGTGACTAGTGAAAATTTCAATCATTGGTTGGCTAGAAAGGCTCAAAGCGTTCCAAAAATTGCCTAAATCATCTCCTCAACCATGTCTAATCCTAAAATTTCGCCTCAAGCATTTCTCAAATAGGTTCTAGAATCCACCAACATTATCAAGACTTTGCCTAATCACATAAAATGAATCTAAGCATGCCGAAAAAAATGAAAATCGTGGTTGAACCACTCAACAAACCTCAATCGAATCCAGGTCAATAACGTCAACTTGAAGCAATGCTTAACATTTCTTAACAATAAAAATTCCAACAATCTTATTCTCATCATTGATTTATACAACTCATCATCGGCAAAACAAAACAACTACGAAAAAAATACAACACAAAACTAAGTTGTTTTTTTTTCAAAAACTTTTTAAGGTGTACGGCGTTGTTAAACCCGAGGTCGCCAAATCTTGCTAGGCGATTTTAAGGCGATTCTTGGTTTCCAGGCCAATATACCCTTAAACTAGATTTTACGATTTAAGGTGACGCGGCGTTGTTAAACCCGAGGTCGCCAAATCATTGCTAGGCTGCTTTTAAGTTTTAAGCGATTCTTGGTTTCCAGCCAATATACCCTTAAACTCAAAATCTATTCCCTACCCCCAAACTAAATATAACATTGTCCCCAATGTTCCATTATGCATAAGTCAGGAATAGAGAACAACAGCAACTGAAAAATAAATGAACAATAAAAAAAAGAAAAGGTACAAGAATGCTCCCTGGTTAAGTTATGAATCGTCGTTCCACAATGTTCAACCTTTCTTCGGACTTTCTATCATCCAGAATCTGTCAAAACAAAAGCGTGATGCCCCTTATGTTAGAACGAATTCACAACTATAATGAAAGTATTACAACTTTGTCTCGCCCTTTTAACACTAAAAAAAACTAAACAACTAATACAAAAACAAAATCCAAACCAAAATAAAATGAGTTAAAGTTTCAATGGACAAAAAATTAAATGAAAGTAACAAAACATAAACATAAACAGGTGTTCCGGTTCAGTCTTCTTCTTCCTCTGCTACCGCCTCTTCTTCCTCTTCTTCCTCTGATTCTGGCCAGTCATCTGAGTTCCAGTCAACCCACTGATATGCGGAAGTGTCAACATTCAGATCCTTGAAACCTTTCGTTAACATTTCATGAATGTTACGTGTTCGCTCCATCATCCAATCCACTCGTCTCTTCATGTATTTCGTCATCTGCAGCATTTCTTGCATCATTGCTTTCTGAGACCCTGTGGAACTGGATGATGTGGCCATGCTCGTTCTCTGCCTCTTTGCCCCTGCTGTTGGTTGGGCATCTGCCGCTCGGTCAAGATGTTTGGTGTAATAGTCGTCATCTAGAATTGGAGCCGGATAAATACGCGGCTCATCATCTGCAACCTTGACCCTACCCCTGCTGTTTGGCACATGGCAGTGATGAGATGCGGGAAGCGATGGCTTGATCGTCCCTTTTGGGATGCAATCGATCTTGTGATAAATGATGTCTCCCACATCCATACTCTTTCTTGTGGCAATGGAGTACAGCAATTCCGCCTTCTCAAGAGTCACTGTCTTTGTAGTGCGTCTCGGCATTAGTTTAGCCACAGACAAAGGTCTGCCACGTAGAGCCATTGGTGTCAACTGTGTTCCTTTGAGTGTCTTTTTCTGTTTTCTCGACACTTCCCATGCTACCCCTGGTTTTGCAATGGCCGGTAATATAATATCATCATTACGACTTGTTCTTTTGAACTCCCCATATTGATCATTGAAAATTTCGGGCAGGTTGTAGAATTTGTTGATCTCTTGTGCTGAAAATGGCACATCCTCTCCTCTGACAAACACAATATCATCCTGCCTTTCGGGGAAGTTGGCATAGAACTCTCTGACCAACGGTTCTACTGCCGGCTCCTCAGGCGCACTCATGAACATGGCCCAATTTCTACCCCTACTCCATTCCAAAGCTTGTTTTGCTGTCAATCCACGCTCAGGGATGAAACCCTTATCTTTTTGTGTGATCACCTCCTCAAACGTTTTCGGGCTGCCTCGTTCACAAACCGGTTGTCTACTTTCTTCCCCTTGCTGTATGCTTAATTTTGAGCCATTGATTCACTGAAATTCAATCCAAAATGTTAACCCCAATGAATTACCCCTTTAAAAAAAATAGCCCTGTTCAACCTGCAGCAAAAATTAATTCACACTTCCAAACATTTTCAATTCAAACCCCCAAACTACGATTTTTTCTATTTTAAGATGTACGCGGCGTTGTTATACCAGAGGTTGCCAAATACTGCCAGGCAGTTTTTAAGGCGGGTTCTGGTTTCCAGCCAATATACCCTTAAAATAGATTTTACCTCACAAATTCAAAACAATCCACACTTCTAAAATTCGCAACTTCACCCCCAAACTACGATTTTTCAATTCAACACAAACACTCCAAATAATCAATGACTATACTTCTAACAATCAATTGGCATATAAACTTCTTAACATGAATCACATCACAACTCAACAAACCCAAAATTATCTCAAGAATAAAGTTCACAAAAATTCTAGATCTACGAATATAGACTAAAAATTTTCCAAAATAAAGCTTTGGGTTTTCGAAATCTTACCAATGTGAAGTCGTTTGCACCACCAATTGACTTAGAAACGATCCAAACACAAAAACCCCAAATTTTCGATCCAAAAATTTTGTGAAATTTTTGTGAAAATTGTTGTTAAAATGGGTTGATTTGGTGTTTAGGGAGGATGTGGAGTGATTATTTTGGTTGGAAAAATAAAATAGAAGTGAAAGATTTGAGGATTGAAAATTTTCTCTCAACTCACAATGGAAGGCGGCGTTAAAAATGAAGGAAGAAAAGTGAGTATTTATAGAAAAGGATCTTCGCCGCGGCGAAGAGGTTTCTTCGCCGCGGCGAAGTTCATCACGCATGAACCCTAGAATTTTCCCAGGGTTTCGCCGCGGCGAAAATTTCTTCGCCAGGGCGAAAACTTCCCGAGAGTTTAAGGCTCACTTCGCCTCGGCGAAGAAATTTTCTTCGCCGCGGCGAAATGCCTTAGTCAAATTTTCAAAAATTTCTACCTTTACTTCGCCGCGGCGAAAACAATTTCTTCTGCGGTAAAGAAACTCGATAGCAAACAAACTGGGTTTCGTCATGTCTCTTAAGGGCGAAAAAATGTATTCGCCGCGGCGAAGTCGAAAATTACGGAAACCTTCCTTTGCTCTAGACTTCACCTGAAACATTTGAAAATAACAACAAACATCAAATTTTATACATACTAATAATGAAATAAGAAAACAATTCAAACAACAAAAAGTTAAAATTAAAAAGTTAAAACGCTTGGGTTGCCTCCCAAGAAGCGCTTGTTTATAGTCGGAAGCTTGACTTTTTCCATCCTTTAGGTTGGAATGTCCAGTCGGATTGGGATGAACTTGCAGCTCATCACCCCCTCAACGTATGGCTTCAACCTCTGTCCATTAACTGTGAAAGTGCCCTTTTCCTCATGTGTGACTTCCACTGCTCCGGATGCATGTATCCTCGTTATTGTGAATGGTCCGGACCATCTAGACTTAAGTTTTCGGGGAAAAGGGGGCCTAAGTCTAGAGTTGAACAACAAAACTTTCCTGACTTCAAAAACCTTTACCGGATGTGCTTGTCGTGCCAACCTTTTTGTTTTCTCTTTATAGTTAGGGCATTTTCATATGCTTCCAGACGAAACTCATCCAGCTCATTCGAGTCGGCATTCTCTCCTCTCCCGCGGCTTTCAAATCCATATTCAACTGCTTCACGGCCCAGTATGCCTTATGTTCAAGTTCTACCGGCAAGTGGCATGCCTTCCCATAGACCAATCTGAACGGAGACATACCAATTGGAGTTTTAAATGCAGTGCGATAAGCCCATAACGCATCGTCCAACTTCCGTGACCAATCCTTCCTCGAGGCATTGACTGTCTTTTCTAAAATTCCCTTCAGTTCTCTATTTGACAGTTCCACTTGTCCGCTCGTTTGTGGATGGTAGGGTGTTGCCACTCTATGTGTCACTCCGTACTTGCTCAGCAGGGCATCCAATTGCCTATTGCAAAAATGTGATCCTCCATCACTAATAATCGCCCGTGGCACACCAAACCTCGAGAAAATATTCTTCCTCACGAAATTTATCACCACCCTAGCATCATTCGTCGGCAATGCCACTGCCTCAACCCATTTAGACACATAGTCCACGGCTACCAATATAAACGCGTTCCCATAAGAACTTGGGAAAGGACCCATGAAATCAATCCCCCATACGTCAAAAATTTCCACCACCAGGATGTTGTTCAACGGCATCTCGTCTCTTTTTGAGATACTACCCATCCGTTGACATTGGTCACACTCCTGAATCATCCGGAATGAATCCTTAAAGAGGGTTGGCCAATAAAACCCTGATTGTAGCACCTTCTTGCTGTTCTAGCTCCCCGAAATGGCCACCCACTTCCTTCTCATGACAATGTCTTAGAATGCTCTCCATTTCTTCCTCGGGACACATCTCGTATCATTCGGTCGACAGTGTCAGACAGGGAATGGCTCTTCCCAAAAGTAGTATTTTAAATCAGAGAAAAATTTTCTCTTCTGTTGAAATGTCATACCACTTGGGAGCACCCTTGATGATAGATAATTTGCAAAGTCTGCATACCATGGTGCTTCATCCACTCTCATCAGTTTCTCATCCGGAAATGTTTCTGAAATTGGCATTTCCACCTCATCCCCCTTGATCGGTCTCTCAAGTCTTGACAAATGATCAGCTACTACATTTTCCGACCCCTTTTTGTCTCGAATCTCCAACTCAAACTCTTGGAGTAGTAGAATCCATCTTATCAACCGAGGTTTTGCTTCTTGCTTCGCCAACGGTGTCGAGTGCTGAATGGTGCGTGTAAACGATTACCTTCGCACCTAAAAGATAAGAACGAAATTTGTCAAAAGCAAATACCACAGCCAACAGTTCTTTTTCAGTGGTGGTGTAATTCAGTTGTGCATCAACAAGTGTCTTGCTAGCATACTGAATTACATGCAACACTTTATTTTTTCTCTGCCCTAGTACTACCCCTAAAGCAAAATCACTAGCATCACACATAAGTTCAAGCAAACGAGTCCCCAATCGGGAGGCTGCAATAATGGGTGCGAAACTAGCAATTTCTTTAAAGTTAGGAAGCATGCATGCAATCATCATCAAAATCAAAAACAATATCTTTATTTAATAGATTGCACGGGGGTTTAGAGATTTTAGAAAAATCCTTTATGAAGCGTCTGAAAACCCCCGCATGCCCTAAGAAGCTTGGATGCTTTGACATTTGATGGCGGTGGCAGCTTCTCAATTACTTCTGTCTTTGCCCGATCAACTTCAATCCCATCCTTGGAAATTCTATGCCCGAGCACAATTCCTTCTTGGACCATGAAGTGACATTTCTCCCAATTCAGCACCAAATTCGTTTCTGTGCATCGCTGCAAAACAAGAGACAAATTTGTTAGACAATTGTCAAAAGATGACCCAAAAACTGAGAAGTCATCCATGAAGACTTCTATGAATCTTTCCACCATGTCTCCAAAGATGGACATCATGCATCTTTGGAATGTTGCAGGTGCATTGCATAACCCAAACGGCATTCTTCGGTAAGCAAAGGTGCCGTAGGGGCAAGTGAAGGTCGTTTTCTCTTGATCCTCCGGAGCGATGGCAATTTGGTTATATCCTGAATATCCATCCAGGAAACAGTAATATGCATGTCCTGCCAACCTCTCCAACATTTGATCGATGAAGGGCAATGGAAAATGATCCTTCCTTGTCGCCTCATTCAGTTTACGGTAATCAATGCACACTCTCCAACCTGTTACCGTCCTTGTTGGAATCAACTCATTACTCTCATTCTTCACAACGGTAATCCCTCCTTTCTTTGGAACTACTTGTACCGGGCTCACCCATGGACTGTCGGAAATCGGATAGATGATCCCCGCATCCAAGAGTTTCACAACCTCCTTTCTCACCACTTCCTTCATTGAAGGATTCAATCTCCTTTGTGGTTGCACCCTCGGCTTAAAGTCATCTTCCATGAGAATCTTATGCATGCAGAATGAGGGTGAGATACCTCTAATGTCAGTAATGGTCCATCCAATCGCCAGTCTATGTTCTCTCAACACTCTAATCAACTTCTCTTCCTCTAAGGCACTCAATTCTGCACTAATGATCACCGGATAAGTATCCGATTCTCCAAGGTAGACATATTTGAGGTGAGGCGGTAAAGGCTTCAGTTCAAGCTTTGGAGCTTCCTTATTATTTTCCTTTGCCTTCTCTTTGTCAAAGTCAAATTCCTCAAATTCTGCATCTTGACTCTCCTCAATTTGTTGGAGTGCTTCTAACATTCTAGCACAGTCGTTCCTCGCTGAGTCTTCAACCTCTACTGTTTTCGATTTTGCTATACACGCTTCTAGAGGCAATTCTGGACTGTTTTTAAGTTAACATTAAGTTTTTCCTAGAGTTTAGCTAGATTGAAGTTTTATTTTTATTTTTATTTTATTTTATTTTTGTTAGAGTTGTGATTTCACTTTTCTTCACTTGTGTTCATTCAGTTTATGCGAAGAGCAAGACGTCAACCAGTGGTTCCTGTTGACCTTGAGCTTGAGAGGACTGTACGAAGACTAAACAGAGAGAGAAGAGAAAGAGATACACTTACTGCGAAACGGAAGAAGTTGTAGTTGAAATGGTGAACCAGAAAATAGGACACCGAGGGAATTTTCAGTTCCCAGTGAACGGAAGTGGGTCAAGTATAACGAGACCTACAAGACAAGCTAACAACTTGAGATCAAGCCAAGAATCATCCGATGATCCAGCGGTCGGTAAGATTCAACGGAGATTTGAAGGAGGATCCGAATCAGCACATTGCAAATTTCCTGGAAATTTGCGATACCTTCAAGTCGAATGGAGTGTCAAAAACTTGATGCGTGTTTACTACAACATGCAAAAATAGCAAGTATACTAGTCGCAAAAAGTAATAAAGTGATGAGTGAGTATCGTTCCCACGAGGATAGTGTTACTAATTACCGATTTTTCTAATTTAAGTCCTAATTGAAGCAACAATAAATTGGATTGATGGAAGATTAACAAACTAAATACAAATGCAAAACCCAACAACTTAACTAATTAAACAATTATAAAACAAATGCTAGGGTGTTGAATTCACCTAAATACGCTAACCCAAATCATAGAATCTATTACCCAAGTTCTAATTCCTTGATTGAAAATCGAATTCCCTAAGTTGTAAAACATACATTCTCATGCTACATTTCCCTACTTATCCCTATTAAGCTTCCGCACCCAACAAAATGAAGATTAATAGTTCAAAGGATTTTAAGCTTTGTGGAATTCTATCTAGATTTCATAGATCGCTAAACCTATCTCTAGCGTTTGCTAATCTATGGTATTTATCCCAAGAGGCACAATCACAAATCACTTCTCGTCTCATTGTGAACAACACACATTTGAATGGTGATCAAGCATCCAAAAGACATTAAACAAAGAGATAAACACTCAATCATGAAATTAAAACTCAAAGTAATTCAATCCATATAAATTTGAATCATTGTATCAAGATTACATCAAACCCTAGCTAAACAACTCAGTTCATACTCAAAAACGAAATAAAACAACAAAAACAAACTGAATCAAGATTCATCATTGAAAAGCAAGCAAAAGATGGAGAAATCTTCTCTAATTTGAAGCCCAAATCTTCAATAATCTTCTCCTTCCATGAGCTGCCTCCCAAATCACGAACCAAGCCCCTTTTCTCTTCCTTTTCGCTCTAATTTATACCTCTCTCACTTAAGGACGAAGCCCTAGCAAGCCAAAACGCGTCGTTTTATTTTTTGCATCTGACGCTGGATTTCGCCGCGGCGAAACTTTTCCTCCGCCGGCGAAGACTTACAGGCCCAATTTGAGCATTATATATTTAGAATCTGAAAAAGTGTAAAACATATGAATTGTATCCCTTTAAATTATCTTTCTGGTAGTTCAAGAAACAGCACAATCCGAGGTCTACAGCTCAAGTTATGGTAGAAATACTGAAGCACGTCCAAAGACGTTTTTCTTCAGTTCCCAGCGTCCTTTTCACGACTTCAAGCCAAGTTTTCACCTTTGTCCAGTCAGAATTAGGAAAAACCCAAAACATGAACGTTGTAGCTCTTCTTCTTAGCTTTCCAAAGCTTCTAAATTCAGGTTATTCCGAGTTTTCAAGCTCAAGTTACACAATTTACGCTCAAAACTGTCATTAATGCTAAAAATCATCGTTTAGGCCTACAAAGACAAATTAATAGAATTAGGTAGCAATTATGGCCCAAATTGTATGAAAAGTATCCTAAATCCTATCAAAATTCAATACAAAATCATAGTGTAAAATACGCTTATCACTAATGCTTCGTACTGACTTTCTTTCTAACTAGTATACTCGTAAAATAAACAGTAAAACTCACTAAATATATATATTACGAAAATACACATGTCAATGAGTATAAAATAATGGGCCCAATTTTATTTTATATATACAAAACTATAAATAGTGTGAATAAATTTCTCAAGAAGCTCAACAGTGTTGCCCAACCCTTCCACATCTTGACATTCCAAGCGACCGCATCTCATCTGCTACCTGCAAAAACATTGAAAACAATGGGTTGAGCACTAATTGCTAAATAAGTAAACCCGTTATGCTACCTTTTTAGCTCCATTTCTCTTATTCTGAATTCTTTCCTTACATCGCACTTTTTTCTTTTTCTCGATTCTTTCTTTGTTCTTTCTCTATTCTTTCTCTATTCTTTCTCTATTCTTCCTCTATTCTTTCTTTATTCTTGCTAGTTCTCTTTGTTCTTTCTTTCTAGTTCTCTCTGTTGTTTCTTTCTAGTTCTCTGTTCTTTCTTTCCAATTCTCTCTGTTCTTTCTTTCTAATTCTCTCTATTTTTTTTTTTTTTCATTCTACTTCTCTTTGTTTTTTCTTCTTTCTTTTCTTTTCTTTTCTTTCTTTCTTTGTTATTGTTTCTCACTCACTAACATGTAAGTACAACTAGAGAAACAAATGTCATGATGCATGTACATAAATGCATAAAGAATGCAATTTCTTTTCTGTTTTTTTGTTTTTTGTTTCTCTTCTTTTCTTTCTGTGTTCTATGCTTTCTTTCTTCTGTGTTATATTCTTTCTTTCTATTCTTTCTATTCTTTCTTTCTTTCTATACCGATCAAACTCGGTTGAGGCATGGATTCGGAACCCTGGCCATGTGAGTGGGTACAGTCCTCATCTACATGCACTTCTAACGGAATGTACTACTCTTCTTTCTGATTTTAAGGCCGCTCACTAAAGGCAGCATGCATGTAGGTAAATTCTGTTGGTACAATTCTCATCCACATACACTTCTAATAAACTGTACACTTACTTCTTTCTGATTCTGAGGCTGCTCACTCAAGGCGGCGTGTATGTGGGACTATTCTTCTCTGTCACTCACGGGTTCCCCATCGCAACAACCTTCACTTCTCTTTTCTTTTTACATTCTTTAAGTAAAATTTCAGATTTGAATTCTTCTTTAAGTATATTTCTTTAGATAATATTTCCACCTTTAATTCTCTTCTTTCTTTTTCTTTATTCTTTACTATTCTCATCCATGTGTATGTGCATGGAACTATGGTCATTCTTTGCTATTCTTTCTAAATGCAAATGTGAGAATGTGAGAATGCATTATGGCATATAAAAATATCATTAGAGAACTAATATTTTCTACCAACAACATTCCCATACTTGAAATCAATTATAGATTATTAGACTACAAAATATTTTGAGGTAGTCATTTTGTACAGGTCATATTCAAGAAGGCATATCTCGAGTTATACACATCAGATTGCACGATCTTGGTCTCGTTTTAAAGCTTAGAGACAGGGCTACAACTTTTATGTTTAAGTCTCAATCCAATTCAATCTGTAAGATGCCCAAAAATCACTTAGAAGGTCATGTAACACCTGCTCTCTATGACTATTTTTATACTACATACTATGTAAATTATAGATATACATAGCGTATGAAAGATAGTGGGCTCAAATTTTTTATTTACTCATAAAAATACAAAATACAATGTATTAAAAACTTTCTACTTAATACAACACATCATAGTTGGTGGACAGTGGTGCCAATACTCTCCACTCTTCGACGTCCATCCGATCGCTGCTTCTATTTCCTGCAAAACAGAGAAGAACAACGGGGTGAGCACAACAAGGCTCAGTAAGTAAATCTTCTACTACTTGTCCACACAAATCACTTTTTGGTTCTTCCTTACTCTATCATTCTTCTATTTCTAATTCTCACTGTTTTTCTCTCTGTTCTTATTTTGTTTTCTCCTTCTCTTATTCTTACTCACCATGAAGGAAAATCATGGTTCTCTCTTTTATTTTTGTTATACTCTCACTAACCATGGAAGAACTCATGGTGCATGCATATATGAGATGTACATGCAATGAATGCAAAAGAACTGCATGTTTCTTTCTTTTACTCTTTATTCTTACTAACTCAAACTCTCTCATTCTTTCTCATACTCTCTCTCTCTTTATATCTCATTCTTTCTCAAGCTTTCTCATTTCTCATAATTCATTTCTACTAACTCGCTCTTTGAATGTCACCGCCCCATCTTATTGGAGGCACGGCCGGGACTTCCCCCGTTCTACGTGATTTCTACTGATTCTCTTTCTCATAACTCTTTTCTGTTAACTTTCTGTTGTAGGTCACAACCTCATCTTACCGGAGGCAGGGTTGGGTACTCATCCCACTCTTCGTAACCCTACTCATTGTCTCTCTTTACTCTTTCTCATGTTTATTCATTCTTCCTCACTTGCATGTCACGGCCTCATCTTACCGGAGGCACGGCCGAGAACTCAACCCGCTCTTTGTGACTTTACTCTTTTTCTCTTTCTGTTCTTTCTATTCCTTTGTTTCTCATTCTTACTCATTGGAATGTCATGGCCTCATCTGATCGGAGGCACGGCTGGGCGCTACCACTCTACGTGACTTCTACTCATTTATCTACCGATCGGATTTGGTCATGCATGGATTCGGAACCCTTGGCCACGTGAGTGTATTCTCTCTCCCTCTGAATGTCACGGCCCCATCTTACCGGAGGCATGGTTGGAACCTCATGTTCCACTCTTCGTGACGGTCATGGCCCCATCTTACCGGAGGCACAGCTGGGGATCACAAAGCACCCACTCTCGTGACTTTACTCATCACTCACGGGTTCCCCATCACACAACCTACTCTATTCTCTTCTGTAGCACTTTTCTCTCTTTTATTCGTTAGTGCTCAATCTCTCTTTCTCTTTACTATTAGAGTGTTCTCATTCTCTTTACTCTTAGAGTTGTTATATTCAACATTCTTTACTCTTTCTCACTCAAACTATTACCCATAGTATAGCTTATACTCAAAATACTCTTGCTCAAGCTAATACTCATCTCTTCCTCAAGCTAGTACTCATAGTATAGCTTAACTCTTAGAGTAGTCTATTCACAAAGATCTCTACTCTTTCTCAATGCATAACCAATGCATATGTGTAACAACTGCTGAAAACTAGTACAATGCATGCATAATAACAATAGAAAATTGGGCCCAAAACTTTCTTTTCATTATAAGTCATATGTCTTTTATACACAAAGAGTATTGTTTACAAAAATTCATTTTAAAAGACAAAATAGGGAAATAGTGTAGCTATTGCCCTTCGCCTGCCGACGCCCTCCGACTGCCTCATCACCTAGATCCTGCATCCACAAAGGAAAAATAACAGGGTGAGCACAAAATAATGCTCAGTAAGTAAAACCCTCTATCTGTCTGTCCCCGTAAGTAATACACTTAATTCTTTCCTTATACTATTTCTGATTCTATTTTTGTTTCTACTAAACGTCATGGCCTCATCTTACCGGAGGCAAGGCCGGATGGCGTTCACACAGCACCTTCACTCTCCATGACTATCGGGTGGAATTCACACAGTACCAACCCATTCTTAGTGACTACCGAGTAGGGATCACGAAGCACCTACTCGGTTTTCGCAACTATCGAGTGGAGACCACCTAGCACCTACCCGTTTCTCATGACTTTTGGGTAATGATCACCAAGCATTAACCCGTCTCTAATCACTGTCGGGTGATGATCACAAAGCATCAACCCACCTCTAATAAATGTCGGATGATGATCACAAAGCATCAGCCCTTTCTCTAATGACTAACCGGGTGGGGATCACAAAGCATCCACCCATTTCTACTACTTATCGGGTGACGATCACAAAGCATCGACCCATCCCTAAGGGCTATTCGGGTGGTGATCACAAAGCATCAACCCGATTCCCATAACTGTCGGGTGATGATCACAAAGCATCAACCCATCTATACTACTCTTCTAATTCACTCTATTCTAGCATTTTTCATTCTTTCTACCCTTAGAGTAGTTGCATCCACCAAGTTCTCTACTCATAGAGTAATTGCATACACAAAGTTTCCTACTCTTTCTTAGGTCACTTTTCAATGCACAATTAGTGCCTATGGATGGTTCATTTCCACTAATGCACTTATGAAATGCCAACATGCAATGTTGCAAGAATTAAGGTTCACTACTCATACTCAAACCTCTACTAGGCATTTCATCAAACAACTCAAGTGCATCATAAAACTCTACTATAGCAATGATTCTAAATCTTTCTCTAACCATCCAAAATGGGGAGAAACCCCTTCACATAGCCACAAAACCTGGCCAATAAAAACACTTCCAAAAAGGGTTCCACAATACCCCTTAAATTCCATCTCAAACTACCTTTCCAACTCACAACTCATTTCTTATATTTGAAAGGTATAAACAATCAGAAGGCATAGAAATCTCTATTTAAGCCTCCATACATGGCATATCACATGTATATCACATACATACATCATTTCTATCAAAACCCTAATCAAGAAAATTCTTAAATCTCAACTTGGGTTAGGATTTACTTACCTTGTTATGGAGAGACTTCACCAACTCTTCATTTCACTTGGTTTGCTTGACTTTTTCTCTACTCTTAACCAAAAGAACAAAAACCCTCAAACTTCAATATAAGCTAAAACTCACAAAGTTTCACAACCAAAGTAAGAATCCTTACCTTAGGAAGCCTTAGGTTGATTTTCTACCCCAAATCACTTCAAAAACCCCTTGGAACTCCTTGATCAAAAGAAAGAGAAGTTGAGAGGAAACAAGAGTGGAGAGTTGAGTTTGAGAAGAAGAATGAGGGGTTTGCTAACTCTTAATTCTTTTTAATGAAATTTATACCCAAGCATTCCCATTTTGCCCTTACTCTTCTTTGGGAATTCTATCTATATCCTTTGATTCATTACAAACACACCCCCATATCAACATATTCTCCATGAAAAATCCTTACAATTAACTCCCCACTTTTCCTGCTAATTAGGGGTAGAATGGTCAAATTGCCCTTAGGGAAGAAAATATCTAAAACTTAACAAACATTTTAATCGGATGCAGCTCGCGCGAAGCTGTCATGCGCTATCGAGAGTTTCCCGTGGTTTCAACACCTCTTGCTGCGAAGATTCTTCGCCTCGCGAAGCTTGGCACACTGAACTTCTTCTATTTTCAACCAATTTCAGGGCAAGCATTCAACACAACACTCAATCAAACAATATTACCAAAAACCAACTCAAATAAGAGCGAAAGAAGAAACAATAACTACGTACCTCAGGTGGGGCGTTACAATTCTTCCCCCCTTAAAAGAATTTCGTCCCCGAAATTCATACAAATAACTCAAAGGGCGATTACGCATGTCCCGCTCTACTTCCCAAGTGGCCTCTTCCACTTTGTGTTTCCTCCAAAGGATCTTCACTAGCGGAACGCTCTTGTTCCGAAGTTCTTTAACCCTTCGATCCAAAATCTGGACTGGACGTTCTTCATATACTAGATTCTCTATTACTTCAACGTCCTCTACGCTCAGGATGTGGAGGGGATCACTTATATATTTCCGTAGCATCGAGACATGGAAGACATCATGCACCCTCTCCATGCTAGGTGGTAGTGCCAATCTATAGGCCACCTTTCCTACTCGTTGCAAGACCTCAAATGGACCTACATACCTCGGTGCTAACTTCCCTTTGCTTCCGAAGCGCATTACTCGCTTGTAGGGGGAAATTTTCAGAAACACTTTGTCGCCCACTTGGAATTCCACCTCTTTCCTCTTCAAGTCGGCATAACTCTTCTGTCGGTCTTGGGCTTGTTTCATTCTATTTCTGATTAACTTCACATCTTCTACTAGTTTCTGAGTCAACTCTGGCCCAAGCGCGGTACTCAACTCATCTCTTTAGCCTACTTCATCCCAATGAAGCGGAGACCTACACCGTCTACCATACAAAGCCTCGTAAGGTGCCATTCTAATAGTAGACTGATAACTGTTGTTGTAGGAAAATTCCACTAAGGGTAACATCTAATGCCAGGATACTTTATAATCCATGCAACAGGCTCTCAACATATCCTCGAGCACTTGATTCGTTCTCTCGGTTTGGCCATCTGTCTGAGGATGATAGGCAGTACTGAATGCTAAACGGGTACCCAAACGTCTCTGTAAACTCGTCCAGAAGGCTGAAACAAATCTGGAATCTCTATCTGACACTATAGTCTTGGGCACACCATGCAATCTGACTATCTCCTTGAGGTATATCTGAGCCAACTGATCTGTAGTGGTACTTTCCTTTACTGGGAGAAAATGGGCCGACTTGGTTAATCTATCCACAATCACCCATATAGTATTACACCCTTTCTACACTCTGGGGAGACCCGTGATAAAATCCATTGAAATGCTCTCCCATTTCCACTCTGGAATACTCAATGGTTGAAGCAACCCTGACGGCCGTTGATGTTCTGCTTTCACCTACTGACAAGTTAGACATTTAGCCACAAACTCTGCGATGTCTTTCTTCATACCTGACCACCAATAACCTTTCTTTACATCTTGATACATCTTGGTTGCTCCCGGATGAGCGGTGTACGGTGTGTCATGAGCCTCCATAAGAATTTTCTGTTTCAACTCCTCATTTGGAGGAATGCACAACTGATGCTTAAAATAGAGGACACCATCTCTCACAAAGAACTTGGATGTCTTGCCCTCAAGCACTTGCTGAACTGCTTTCTGACACCACTCATCGGCCACTTGCTTTTCTCTAATTTCCTTCAGTAAAGAAAACTGTACCTCTCGATAGGCAATTCTTCCCGGAACCACTTCAATCGTTCCTTTAGACAATTCTTCTATTAACTCTTTGCACTGGTAAGCAAGAAAACATGGGCTTTTCTACTCAAGGCATCGGCTACTACATTGGCTTTCCCTGGTTGGTACTTGATCTCACAATCATAATCCTTAACCAGTTCTAACCACCTCCTTTGCCTCATATTCAACTCCTTTTGAGTGAAGAAGTACTTTAAACTCTTATGATCGGTGTAGATATTACTCTTCACACCATAAAGGTAGTGCCTCCAAATCTTTAAAGCAAAGACCACGGCTGCTAATTCTAAGTCATGCGCAGGGTATCTGGTCTTGTACTCTTTCAATTGGCGAGAAGCATAAGCTATAACCCTACCTAACTGCATCAGCATGGCGCCAAGTCCCTGCAGAGAGGCGTCTGTATAAATGTCATAATCTACACCCTCCTGCGGTAACACTACCACGGGAGGCTGATGTTAACCTCTTCTTTAACTCTTGAAAGCTTTCTTCACATCCTGCTGACTAGACAAAAGGAGTTTTCTGTTTGGTAAGAGCTGTCAACGGTTTAGCCAACTGGGCGAATCCCGTTACAAATCACCGGTAGTAACCTGCTAAGCCTAAGAAACTCCTAATTTCTTTCATTGTTCTCGACTGCCATTCGGATTGCCTACACTTTACTCGGATCTACGAAATCCCTTCCTTCCGACACGGTATGGACCCGGGGAATATCACTTGAATAAGCCAAAACTCACACTTAGAAAATTTAGCACACAATTTCTTTTCTCTCAACCGTTGCAATACTAATCTCAAGTGTTTCTCATGTTCTTCTTTTGACTTTGAGTAAATCAGAATGTCGTCGATGAAGACAACAATAAACTGATCCAAATACTCATGGAAGACCCTGTTCATCAAGTCCATAAAAACTGCTGGGGCATTAGTGAAGCCAAAAGGCATCACTACAAATTCATAATGCCCATATCTTGTACGAAAGGCAATCTTAGCCACATCTTGCTCAACCACTCTTACCTAATGATACCCGGACCTCAAATCAATTTTGGAGAACACTGCCGCTCCTTTCAACTGATCAAAAAGGTCATCTATACGGGGTAGCGGGTACTTATTCTTCACTGTAACTTTATTCAACTCCCTATAATCAATACACATCCTTAGTGATCCATCCTTCTTTTTCACAAACAGGATTGGAGCTCCCCAAGGAGAATGACTCGGTCGGATAAAGCCTTTATCTAAAAGCTCTTGGAGTTGCTTTTTTAATTCTTGGAGCTCAGCTGGGGCCATTTGATAAGAGGCTTTAGATATTGGTGCTGTCCCTGGTGCTAGTTTGATACTAAATTCTACCTCCCTCTCTGGAGGCAAACCCGGTAACTCTTCCGGAAACACATCTAGGAAGTCTCAAACTACTGGCACCCTCTGAATCTCTAGCTGTGGAACATCACCACTCTGCACTACATGGGCAATATATCCCGAACACCTTTTTCTCAATATCTTCCTGGCTTTCACCCTACTAATCAGCATGCTCAACTTATGACCCTCTCCAAAACTAAACTTATCTCCACTATTGAGGTTAAACCTCACCTTCTTTTTTCGACAGTCAATCTCTACTCCATATCTCCCTAGGAAGTCCATGCCCAGAATCACATCAAAATCGGGCATATCAAAAACTATTAAGTCAACTGTTAACTCTCTACCCTGGATCACTAAGGACTTTCTTAACAAAATCTCTTGAGTCAAAACACTGACCCCATCGGGTAGCTCTATCTTAATGGGTTGAGTCGCTCTAGTAGGTTTCAAACCTAATCTCTCAAGCATCCCATAAGATATGAACGAATGAGTAGCGCCTGAATCAATTAAAGCATATAAAGGACTGAATGAAATAATAACTGACCAATAACGGCTGATGGACTGGCCTCTGCTTCCCCCGTGCCCACAGTAAAACTCGCATTCGCGTATACCTCATGAACTCTGAGTGGTTGGTGGAAGATGAGCTTTACAATCTCTCATCATATGCCCTGGCTGTCGGCACCTATAACACACTATCTGGTCACTCAGACATTCTCCTAGGTGATTCCTCCCACATTTAGGGCAAAGAGGAAACCCTTCCGTCCGAGGTCGCTTATTCTTCCACTCTTTTCTATTCTGTCTATATTGAAACTTCTTCTTCTGATTCTTCATGCCTTTACCTTTTACACCCTCATGCTTCTCTCTCTGGGGAGCAGAGGGTAGCTCCTTTGGTCCTCCTACAGAGGATCCTACGGGGAAGATTTTATTCTAAAAAATCTCCGCCTTCATCGCCCGCCTCAAAGCCTCACTATAATTTCGAGGAGGGTTGGAGCTTGTCATTATATCCCGGGCTATCTCCGGCTTCAATCCATGCACAAACTTATCCCTTCTCAAGGCCGGAGTACTAACTATTCCTGGTGCAAACCTTGTAAGGGAGTTGAATTTCACCGAGTACTCTTTCACGGCACTAGTCCCTTGCTGTAAACTGATAAATTCTTGGACCTTCTCATGAACTTGGATCCTCTGTTCTATACTCGGCCTCAAACTCTTGCTGAACTCTTCCCACGTCATTACTGTCACGTCATGAGTTTCTTCCATTAATTCCCACCAAATTCGGGCATCACCCCGAAACAAGAAACTCGCATACCGGATCTTCTCCCGGTCTGACATGGGAAATAAACCCGTGGCTCGTTCTACGGACCCAAGCCACTCTTGCTATTACTGGATCTGTAGTACCCTTAAACTTTGAGGGTTGATGCTGACTAGAAAGACCGTAAATCGGTTCAACTTTGCTTTGTACTGGGGGAGGTACCGATTGTCCTCTTTCGACATGTGTAACGGGCGGTACCTGTACGGGGGTTTCAACTCTCCCTTGGGTTTCTGCCATAACTTGCTGTATAATTCCCCGGATTCTAGCTTCATCCAAGGGAGGGGGCGTAGACTCTGGTGGGTTAGAAGGTTCTCCTTCATTCACCACACCCTTACCGCGATTTCGATAACTACGCCTCATCTACAAAATAATCACACTAATGAACTCAAGAAACAATTACTGTAAGGAAAGAATTAACTCACATCGGTTATAGGGCGTCGTGGCGATGAGAATAGTACAATGTTCAATCCCAAAATCTTTGCTCTGATACCAAAAATGTAACAACTGCTGAAAACTAGTACAATGCATGCATAATAACAATAGAAAATTGGGCCCAAAACTTTCTTTTCATTATAAGTCATATGTCTTTTATACACAAAGAGTATTGTTTACAAAAATTCATTTTAAAAGACAAAACAAGGGAAACAGTGTAGCTATTGCCCTTCGCTTGCCGACGCCCTCCGACTGCCTCATCACCTAGATCCTGCATCCACAAAGGAAAAATAACGGGGTGAGCACAAAATAATGCTCAGTAAGTAAAACCCTCTATCTGTCTGTCCCCGTATGTAATACACTTAATTCTTTCCTTATATTATTTCTGATTCTATTTCTATTTCTACTAAACGTCATGGCCTCATCTTACCGGAGGCATGGCCGGATGGCGTTCACACAACACCATCTCACTCTCCATGACTATCGGGTGGAATTCACACAGTACCAACCCATTCTTAGTGACTACCGAGTAGGGATCACGAAGCACCTACTCAGTTTTCGTAACTATCGAGTGGAGACCACCTAGCACCTACCCGTTTCTCATGACTTTTAGGTAATGATCACCAAGCATTAACCCGTCTCTAATCACTGTCGGGTGATGATCACAAAGCATCAACCCACCTCTAATAAATGTCGGATGATGATCACAAAGCATCAGCCCTTTCTCTAATGACTAACCAGGTGGGGATCACAAAGCATCCACCTGTTTCTACTACTTATCGGGTGACGATCACAAAGCATCGACCCATCTCTAAGGGCTATTCGGGTGGTGATCACAAAGCATCAACCCGATTCCCATAAATGTCGGGTGATGATCACAAAGCATCAACCCATCTATACTACTCTTCTAATTCACTCTATTCTAGCATTTTTCATTCTCTCTACCCTTAGAGTAGTTGCATCCACCAAGTTCTCTACTCATAGAGTAAATGCATACACAAAGTTTCCTACTCTTTCTTAGGTCACTTTTCAATGCACAATTAGTGCCTATGGATGGTTCATTTCCACTAATGCACTTATGAAATGCCAACATGCAATGTTGCAAGAATTAAGGTTCACTACTCATACACAAACCTCTACTAGGCATTTCATCAAACAACTCAAGTGCATCATAAAACTCTACTATAGCAATGATTCTAAATCTTTCTCTAACCATCCAAAATGGGGAGAAACCCCCTCACATAGCCACAAAACCTGGCCAATAAAAACACTTCCAAAAAGAGTTCCACAATACCCCTTAAATTCCATCTCAAACTACCTTTCCAACTCACAACTCATTTCTTATATTTGAAAGGTATAAACAATCACAAGGCATGGAAATCTCTATTTAAGCCTCCATACATGGCATATCACATACATACATCATTTCTATCAAAACCCTAATCAAGAAAATTCTTAAATCTCAACTTGGGTTGGGATTTACTTACCTTGTTATGGAGAGACTTCACCAACTCCTCCTTTCACTTGGTTTGCTTGACTTTTTCTACTCTTAACCAAAAGAACAAAAACCCTTCAAACTTCAATATAAGCTAAAACTCACAAAGTTTCACAACCAAAGTAAGAATCCTTACCTTAGGAAGCCTTAGGTTGATTTTCTACCCCAAATCACTTCAAAAACCCCTTGGAACTCCTTGATCAAAAGAAAGAGAAGTTGAGAGGAAACAAGAGTGGAGAGTTGAGTTTGAGAAGAAGAATGAGGGGTTTGCTAACTCTTAATTCTTTTTAATGAAATTTATACCCAAGCATTCCCATTTTGCCCTTACTCTTCTTTGGGAATTCTATCTATATCCTTTGATTCATTACAAACACACCCCCATATCAACATATTCTCCATGAAAAATCCTTACAATTAACTCCCCACTTTTCCTGCTAATTAGGGGTAGAATGGTCAAATTGCCCTTAGGGAAGAAAATATCTAAAACTTAACAAACATTTTAATCGGCTGTGCGCGCGAAGAAGCCTTGTGCGCTGTCTGTCGAGAGTTTCCCAGTGGTTTCAACACCTCTTCGCCACGGCGAAGATTCTTTTTCGCCTTGGCGAAGCTTGGCACACTGAACTTCTTCTATTTTCAACCAATTTCAGGGCAAGCATTCAACACAACAGTCAATCAAACAATATTACCAAAAACCAACTCAAATAAGAGCGAAAGAAGAAACAATAACTACGTACCTCAGGTGGGGCGTTACAATATGGATGGCTCATGCTCATTAATGCACTCAAGAAATGCAAACATTCAATGTTGCAAGAATTTAGGTTCATAACTCATTCTCATGCTTCTCTTAGGCATTTCATCGAACAACTCATGTGCATACAAAAACTCTACTTTATTGGAGAACTCTATTTCTCTCTTAGGCCATCCCAAAATGGGAGGAAATTCTCTTGCATGATCTCATTCCCTGTCAAGGAAACACACTCCCAAACATCTACTCCAACCTCTTCCAATCTCAATCAAACTCAACTCATCATCATGCAAGTAGAACACTTCTCATAACTCAAATATATTCACAATCAACATAAATAACTACTCATATCATCTCAATCTCTACACAAGCATAATATGAACATGCATAAAGAAATCTCTACTCATTAGATTCCTTAAATCTCAACTTGAGTTGGATTTACTTACCTCATACTCGAGTAGTCTCCAATAAAGCTCTCTACTCTTGTTGAACCATAGCTTTCCCTTATTTCCTAAGCATAAACTTGGTAAGAACTTAACCCTTACATAAATAAAACTCATATCTAGAGTAGGGATTCTTACCTCTTCTTGCTTAGGATCACTTCTTTGTCAAATTCCAACTCAACGCTCTCAAAAATCCCTTGGAAAATTGAGTGAGAAATTGAGAGAAAATGAGGGATGAAGAGGCGGTGGAAATGGGTGAAATGAATGGGTTTAGAGAACTCAACCCTTATTAGCTCATATAATATACACTCTTTCCCATTTTGCCCTTACTCTTTCTTGAAATTTCCACCTTTATCCTTTAATTCTTTACAAACTCACCCCCATTTTACACCATTCTCCATGAAATTTCATTACATTTTACTCCCCACTTTTCCTGCTAATTAGGGGTAAAAAGGACATTTTACCCCCTATGGAGAATTCTCTAGAAACCTCAAGAAACATTTCTGCCGTCTCGGCGCCGTGGCGAAGAACTTTCCATCGCCCCGGTGAAACATTCAAGAATCAACATTGCAAATTCAGAGCCGACGTCGCCGCGGCAAAGCTTCTTCCTCGCCCCGGCGAAGGCTACAACTCCAAAATCTGCCAAGTCTTGATCCATTCCATGGTAAACACTCAACCAAACCCAAAACATAAGCTCAACCAAGGGCCAACCAAACAGCATGAACAATATACAAACTCATTTAGGAGCAATTCAGTAACCTTTTAGGCCATACCATAAACAATGGCTACGTATCTCAAGTGGGGTGTTACAATTATCCCTCCCTTAAAAGAATTTCGTCCTCGAAATTCAATGAACAACTCCGAATAATGGTTCTGTATACCTTGCTTTGCCTCTCGTACTTTCACAAGAGGGAAATTCCTGTTTACTTTCGAAGCATTGAAATATAAAACACATTATATACTCTTGTCCATACTAGCGGGTAATGTCCAACACCTTTCCCACTCATTATAATATCTCAAATGGACTTCTGTACCTCGATGCTAACTTTCCTCTGGTATTAAACACGTCACCCTGTTGTAGGGGGAAAAATCATAAAAACACTATAACACCCACTCCGAATTCGATAACTTTTCTCTTCAAATCTGCCAAATTTTCTATTTCATTTGGGCTTGATTTATTCTATTTCTGATTAACTTATCTCTTCGAACAATTCCTGAGTCATTTATAGCCCAAGAACTGTATTTAACTCATCTTTCTTGCCTACACATCTCCGTACATCATACCAAGTCTCGTAAAGGGCCATCTTATTTGTAGGCTGAATTCTTAACTTGGCAATCCTTGCTGAAATGATCTCAATCTTCATACTTTTGATCTAGCTCTACCCATCTCTTATGACTCATACTCAACTCCCTCTATGTAAGGAGATACATTAAACTCTTAGGGTCGGTATAGATCTTACTCTAGGCACCATAAAAGTAATAGCTCCGAACTTCAAGGTAAAGACTACTATAAACTGAGCAAGACAATTAAAAAACACCCTGATGATAACCCATCCTCAATCACTCTTGGAAAATACTATTGTACTCCTTAACTGGTCTAAAGATCATCCGTCCATGGTAATGGGCATTTATTCTTCACTATCGGTTATTCATTTCTCTGTTATCACTACACATCCGTAATGACCCTTCTTTCTTCTTTACAAACAAGATCGGAGCTCCCTAGGGAGAATGACTCAATCGGATAAGACCTTTATCTAAGAACTCTTGAAGATGCTTCTTTAACTCTTGAAGCTTGGCTGGGGCCACTGGATAAGGGAGTTTAGCAATCGGTGCTGTCCCCGGTGCCAGTTCAACACTAACTCAACTACTCTTTTCGGAGGTAAGCCTGATAACTCTTTCAGAAATACCCCCATAAATTCTCGGACTACTGGCACACTCTGAATCTCTGGTTATAGGACATCACTACTTAAGCACCACATGAACTATCTGTTCAAAACACCCTTTTCTCAACATCTCTCTAACTTTCACACTACTGCTCAACATACTGAACTAATGGCCCGCTGTAATTCTGGAAATGATATTATGATTGACTCTCACTCTTCCCTCGGCAATCAACCTCTACTCCATATCTCCCTTGGGGAATTCATTCCCAAAAACATCCAAGTAGGACAAAGGATACTATCTAATCAATTGTTAACTCTTTAACTCTCTTTCATGGATCACTACGAACTTTCCTAAATAAGTCTTCCTTTCTCTCAAGCTTCACTCTAAACTCGAGGGGGTTCTATTCCCTCTGATTTTAGCCCATGGACCACTTGTCTTTTCTCAACTCCGGAGTACTCACTATTCTAGGAACAAACTTTACAAGGGAGTTAACTCTCACTGCCTACTCTTCACTGTACTCAATCCTTACTAAAACTGATAAACTCTTATACCTTCTTATGAACCTTGCCAACTATTCTCAACTTCAACCATCTTCTAAACTCTTCTCAAATCATGACAAAACCATCACCATTAATTCCCACAAAACTCGGGGAACCCTCTAAAACAAGAGACTCGTATACCGGATCTTCTCCCGATCCATCATGGGAACCAATGCCGTCATACACTTCAAAGGATCTTATAACTTTAACCTCTGACGGCTGATGATGACTTGGGAGCCCATGAATCGACTCAATTTGATTCTGTCCCATCTGAGGTACCGACCTTGGTCTTTCTCTTCTAGTAGGCAGCACTTGGACGGGGTTTCAATTCCTTCTAATTCAACTCGGGAAAGTAAGTTTCCCTATACTCACTGCTTTCTTACCTCATACTGGGGTCCTGTATCTCATTTACAAAATAACTACAGTAAACAACTCAAATAACACTTTAAGCAAGGAAAGACTTAACTAACAACGGTTGGCTATGGAATGTCATGGCGGTGAGAATGGCACACTGTCAAATCCCAAAATCTTTGCTCTGACACCAAAAATGTAACACCTGCTCTCTATGACTATTTTTATACTACATACTATGTAAATTATAGATATACGTAGCGTATGAAAGATAGTGGGCTCAAATTTTTTTTTTTACTCATAAAAATACAAAATACTTTCTACTAAATACAACACATCATAGTTGGTGGATAGTGGTGCCAATACTCTCCGCTCCTCGCCGTCCATCCGACTGCTGCTTCTATTTCCTACAAAACAGAGAAGAACAACAGGGTGAGCACAACAAGGCTCAGTAAGTAAATCTTCTACTACTTGTTCCCCGCAACTCACTTTTTGGTTCTTCCTTACTCTATCATTCCTCTATTTCTAATTCTCATTGTTTTTCTCTCTGTTCTTATTCTCTTTTCTCCTTCTCTTATTCTTACTCACCATGAAGGAAAATCATACTTCTCTCTTAGTCTCATCATACTCACCATGAAGGAAAATCATGGTTCTCTCTTTTATTTTCGTTATACTCTCACTAACCATGGAAGAACTCATGGAGCATGCATATATGAGATGTACATGCAATGAATGCAAAAGAACTGCATGTTTATTTCTTCTACTCTTTATTCTTACTAACTCAAACTCTCTCATTCTTTCTCATACTCTCTCTCTCTTTCTATCTCATTCTTTCTCAAGCTTTCTCATTCTCTCCATTATCTCATTCTCATTTCTCATAATTCATTTCTACTAACTCGCTCTTTGAATGTCATGGCCCCATCTTATCGGAGGCACGGCCGGGACTTCCCCCGCTCTACGTGACTTCTACTGATTCTCTTTCTGTCTCTCTTTCTCACAACTCTTTTCTGTTAACTTTCTGTTGTAGGTCACGACCTTATCTTACCGGAGGCACGGTTGGGTACTCATCCCACTCTTTGTAACCCTACTCATTGTCTCTCTTTACTCTTTCGCATGTTTATTCATTCTTCCTCACTTGCATGTCACAGCCTCATCTTACCAGAGGCATGACCAGGAACTCAACCCGCTCTTCGTGACTTTACTCTTTTTCTCTTTATGTTCTTTCTATTCCTTTGTTTCTCATTCTTACTCATTGGAATGTCACGACCTCATCTGACCGGGGGCACGGTTGGGCACTACCACTCTACGTGACTTTTACTCATTTCTCTACCGATTGGATTTGGTCATGCATGGATTCAGAACCCTTGGCCACGTGAGTGTATTCTCTCTCTCTCTCTGAATGTCACGGCCCCATCTTACCGAAGGCACGGCTGGAACCTCATGTTCCACTCTTTGTGACGGTCACGGCCCCATCTTACCGGAGGCACAGCTGGGGATCACAAAGCACCCACTCTCGTGACTTTACTCATCACTCACGGGTTCCCCATCGCACAACCTACTCTATTCTCTTCTGTAGCACTTTTCTTTCTTTTATTCGTTAGTGCTCAATCTCTCTTTCTCTTTACTATTAGAGTGTTCTCATTCTCTTTACTCTTAGAGTTGCTATTCTCAACATTCTCTACTCTTTCTCACTCAAACTATTACTCATAGTATAGCTTATACTCAAAATACTCTTGCTCAAGCTAATACTCATCTCTTCCTCAAGCTAGTACTCATAGTATAGCTTAACTCTTAGAGTAGTCTATTCACAAAGATCTCTACTCTTTCTCAAGCGATTTCTCAATGCATAACCAATGCATATGGATGGCTCATGCTCATTAATGCACTCAAGAAATGCAAACATGCAATGTTGCAAGAATTTAGGTTCATAACTCATTCTCATGCTTCTCTTAGGCATTTCATCGAACAACTCATGTGCATACAAAAACTTTACTTTATTGGAGAACTCTATTTCTCTCTTAGGCCATCCCAAAATGGGAGGAAATTCTCTTGCATGATCTCATTCCCTGTCAAGGAAACACACTCCCAAACATCTACTCCAACCTCTTCCAATCTCAATCAAACTCAACTCATCATCATGCAAGTAGAACACTTCTCATAACTCAAATATATTCACAATCAACATAAATAACTACTCATATCATCTCAATCTCTACAAAAGCATAATATAAACATGCATAAAGAAATCTCTACTCATTAGATTCCTTAAATCTCAACTTGAGTTGGATTTACTTACCTCATACTCGAGTAGTCTCCAATAAAGCTCTCTACTCTTGTTGAACCATAGCTTTCCCTTATTTCCTAAGCATAAACTTGGTAAGAACTTAACCCTTACATAAATAAAACTCATATCTAGAGTAGGGATTCTTACCTCTTCTTGCTTAGGATCACTTCTTTGTCAAATTCCAACTCAACGCTCTCAAAAATCCCCTGGAAAATTGAGTGAGAAATTGAGAGAAAATGAGGGATGAAGAGGCGGTGGAAATGGGTGAAATGAATGGGTTTAGAGAACTCAACCCTTATTAGCTCATATAATATACACTCTTTCCCATTTTGCCCTTACTCTTTCTTGAAATTTCCACCTTTATCCTTTAATTCTTTATAAACTCACCCCCATTTTACACTATTCTCCATGAAATTTCATTACATTTTACTCCCCACTTTTCCTGCTAATTAGGGGTAAAAAGGACATTTTACCCCTTATGGAGAATTCTCTAGAAACCTCAAGAAACTTTTCTGCCGTCTCGTCACCGCGGCGAAGAACTTTCCGTCGCCCTGGTGAAACATTCAAGAATCAACATTACAAATTCAGAGCCGACGTCGCCGCGGCAAAGCTTTTTCCTCACCCCACAATTCTCTAAATCATCAATCTCATCAACAATTCTCAAAATCATAAGCACACACATACATGTAAAAGTTCTCTACTCAATTGATTTCTCAAATCATAACTTTAGTTGGATTTACTTACCGTATATGTGAGCAATCCAACACTTTAGTAGTCTTGTAACACCCCACTTGAGGTACGTAGTTAAGATTTGATGAATGGCTTGAATGTTTATTGATTTATCCTCATTTGAGTCTGTATGTTGTTAATATTGTTTGGTTGACCCTTGGTTGAAAGGGTGTATTGGTTTGGTTGAGTGGTTGCCCTAAAAATTTGTAAGACTTGGTGAAATCTTGATGTTACAATCTTCGCCGGGGCGAAGAAGAATCTTTGCCGCGGCGATGAAGTGCTACAACCCCCGTGTAGCTGCTGTGAGTTTTAGCCGGGGCGAAGAAATAGCTTCATCGCGGCGAAGACTCGGCTGAAATTTTCCCTTGAGATTTAGAGAATTCTTCCTTTTGGGACTCAATGACCATTCTACCCCTTATTAGCAGGAAAAGTGGGGAGTGGAATGCAAGGAAATTGCATGGAGAATTGTTTGAATGGGGTTGTTTTTGCAAAAGAATTAAAGGTCATAGGTGGAATTTCAAAGAAGGAGCAAGGGTATATTGGGAAAGAGTGGAGAAAATATGAGATATTAAGGGTTTAGCTTTAGAAACCCTTTCATTCATTCTTCTCCACCGCCTCTTTCATCCTTCAATTCTCTCAAACTTTCATTCAATTTTCCAAGGATCTTTGAAGAGCTTTTGACTAGAAATTGATACAAGTTGATCCTAAGCACTTAAAGGTGAGAATCCTTACTCTAGATGTGAATTTTATGTTAAAAGAGTAGGATCCTTATTGAGTATTGAAGGTTTAAGAGAAAGTATCAAGCCATCAAGAGTAGAGAGCTTAAGTGAATTCTACTTGAGCCTAAGGTAAGTAAATCCACCTAAGTTGTGATTTGCATGTTTGAATGATGTGTAGAGATTTATATATGATTAATGCTTGAATTTTTATGTTTGAAATGAGTTGATGAATTTATGAATGAGTTCAATGTTGTTTTATGAAGGAATTTCCACCATGAGAAGGGTGGATTGTGTTGATAAATTTTGGTAGAAGTATGGATAGAATTAGAAGAATTTGAGAGGAATATTTGAAGTGTGTTTTCTTTGCAGGATGTGTGATGATTTAAAGGAGTTGAACTCCAATTTTGGATGGTTAAGAAAGAAGTCTAATTAAAGTTAGAATAGAGTTTATGTATGCACACATATTGTTTGATGAAATGCCTAAAAAAAGCATGAGTAGACGTAGAGAACCTTACTTTATGCAACATAGCGTATTTGCATTTCATGAATGCATATAAGAAAGATTTTAGGCATGAGCCATCCATATGCATATGTTTAATTGAGTAATCACATGGGAAAGAAATATGGGAAATGAGAAAGAAACACTCTAGGAATAGAGATAAAGAAAAGAACCAATTCTCTTAGAATAAAGAGAAAGAAAGAATTAGCACTAGAGAATAAAATGAATATTAAGTGCTACAGAAAAGAAAAGAAACTAGGTTGTGCGATGGGGAACCCGTGAGTGTAGAGTTACCCGCATGTAAACCGCCATGAGCGAGAGCGGTCTCTGCCATGAGAGAGCGGAATGAGAATGAGAAAAAGAATTTGTATAGCCGTGAGAATACATGCGGATGAGAGCTATACACGAGAGAGAGTACACTCACATGGTCAAGGGTTCCGAATCCATGCATCGACCAAGACCGACAAAGAATAAGAATAAGAAACTAAAAATAAAAGAAGAATAGAAAGAAAAGAAAAGAAAGAAAATGCATTGTTATGCTTTAGTGTCTCATCCATGCATGGTTATGATATTCTCCATGGGTGATGAGAATAGAAAGAAAGAAAAGAATAGTGAGAACTAGAAGTAGAGAAAGAACAAGAGAGATTGAATTAGAGAAAGTGACAAGAGTACGAACAGAATTAATGAGTAATGCACGGGGATTATAAAGTAGAAGATTTACTTACTGAGCATCTTTGTGCTTACTCCGTTGTTTCTATGTTTTACAGGACATAGGTGAGGACGTGGTTGGATGGACGTCGACAAGCGGGGAGACTTGGCTGCACTGTCCACTGTTTTTGAGAGTCTTTTTGTACAAATGATGTTGTACTATGTAAAGAATGTATTTATTAAGTAAAGAGAATTTTTGGGCCCAACCTTTTTGATAAATATACTGGTCTTTTTATTAATATATTTGACGAATATTATAGTAAAAAGAAGTTGTTACAAGTCTTCTTTGATCCAACTCTCTTTCTCTTAAATCCTTTTGATGCTTAGGATCAAATCTCTACCAAATTCTAACCAAAAGCCCTTGAATCTTCCTTGGAAATTTGATGAAAAGATGAGAGAATTTGAGAAGAGAAGTGGCATGTGGGGTGTAGAGAATGAGAGGGTTTGTGTGCTTGAACCCTTAATATCTCATATTAATATGCCTTCTTTCCCATTTTGCCCTTACACTTCTTGAAAATTCCATTCTTTGTCCCTTATTCATTTGCACTAATGCCCTCATTTTTATTGCATTCTCCATGAAAATCTACTTCTTTTCACTCCCCACTTTTTTAACTAATTTTGAGTGAAAAGACTATTTTACCCTTAATGCAAGTTTAAGGGATTTTCTTCACATTTTTCCCAAAATAACTTCAACAAAATTCAACTAAGGGTATAAAGGCATAAGTTAAGCTACGTAACTCGATGTGGGCGTTACATGCTTATAAGATTTGCTTTAATTCCTTCAACATAGAACACATCATTCAGCATTGGGAAGCCAAGAATGACAATAGAACTTTTTCCAAGAATCTTACCTCTTTTGCCATCTCCATAAGTTACATGACCAACTTCCTCAAATTCAAGATTAGTCAATAATGATTTGTCATCTGTCATGTGTCTTGAACAACCACTATCAAAGGACCATTGGTCATTTTGAAAAGCAAGTAATGAAGTATGAGTAACTAGACAATTAACACCTAACTTAGGTCTCCACACTTTTTTGTTTTCGGAAAAATTATTCTGGTGTGGTGACTTGAGAGACTAATGTGGTGACTTTAAAGAAGCAAACTTATGATTTCCAACGCATCTTTTTAAATATGAAATTAGTAAGAAAACTCATCATTTCCAATGCATCTTTTTAAATACGAAATTAGTTTTAAGCAATTTTGTTTGATGTGTCCTTTCTTATGACAAAAATGACATATTGGTATGAAATTTTTTACCTTTGAAATCTGCTCACACGGTTCAACAACAGCTTTTGAAACTGATTCAGATGCTTTAACGAAGGTGGTCACATTGGGTTTGGAGGTGCTTGCACCAGGAGAAAATCCCAGACTTGCTTTATCACGGAAAGTCTTACCTTGTGCAAGAACTTCATCCAAATTGTATGAACCTGCATTTAACCTCTCAACAATGGCCTTAGCCTTAACTAGTTCATATAAAGCTTAATTTAACAATATTTCCTTGTTAGACAAATCAGAAAATAAGGCTTTCAACTTAGCATTCAAATTTTTCTTATCTTCTATCAAGAAGCATTTTTCAGATTCAAGCGATTTAATCTTCTTGATAACATTGACCATGACTTATATATCTTGTCATAATCCTCTTATTGCTCTTTGTAGACATCATATGAGTCATCCGAGGACACACTATCACTGTCTTCTTGGTTGACCGCAAAGGCCAAGTAATTTCATCTTCATTAGAGTCATCACCTTCACTCTCACTATTGTCACTCTCACTTAGGGTGGCAGCCATAGCTTTACCCTTTTTCTTTAGAGTGTTGCCACACTCGGATTAAATATGACCATATCCCTCACACTCAAAGCGTTTTATACCCTTGCTTTTCTTTTCATAATCTCTTGAATTTTTTTTCGAGAAGCCTCCCTATCCAGTTTGATCATAAATATTTTCCACAAAGGGTTGTTTTCCCTTTTTACCCTCACTCAATTTTCTCATATTCTTCTACAAGAACTTTGCAAAGTTTTTAGCAAGCAAGGCACACTCATCATCATCAATGTCACATGAATCAATGTAAGCAGGCGATTAAGAGATTACCTCATTTTTTAGCTCACGTCCTTTACTTGATTTCTTATCCCATCATTTTAGGTTTAGCTCAAAGGTTTGCAAGGCTCCAATTAGTTCATCGAGCTGCATCTCATCAAGGTCATAGAATTCTTCAATAAAGGTGGCCTTAGACATGAATCTCTTGGGTAAAGAGCACAACACTTTCCTGACAAGTTCAACATTAGTATATATTTTACCCAAAGCAAAACATAACACTTTCTTGACAAGTTCAGCATTAGTATATATTTTACCCAAAGCAAAACATTCATTTGTAACATCACACAATCTGCCATGAAAATCAAAGATTGTTTCATCATCATGCATAACAAGATTTTCATAGTCAATTATTAATCTTCTAAGTCTAGTCTTTTCACAATGTTTATTCCTTCATTTTTTTACTTGGAATCTATCCCATGCGTCCTTAGCCATTTCACAGTTTGCTATATTTTTTATTTGATTAATACTAATAGCATTAAAGATAGGATGAAATGCTTTTGAGTTAAAATTAGACTCTTCTAACTCAGCCTTAGTCCATTGATCTATGGCTTTTCCTTTGCTTCCACTTGCTTTTTCAACATTAGGTTCTTTCCAACCAACAATACAAGCCCTACAAGCCCTTTCATCAATGGATTTCAAAAAGGCACACATCCTAGGTCTCCAAAAAGCATAATTGGTTTCCTCTAACAAGGGTGGTCTATTGGTAAATCCTCATTCACTAAACAAACTCATAGCAAACAGAACAACAAAGGTTGTCACACAGGACTAATGTGATCACCACAAGCACGCAAAACTAAAGTAATCACAATTAGATAAGACAAGATAGATTTGGCGACACAAAACACAGAGGTGGTCACACTAGGTATGTAGTGCGAAAACTGCAAAAACAAAAAAGGCAAAAAAAACAAAAACGAAACAAACACTAAATCAAGATTTAAGCTCAAAAAAAAAAAAAAAAAAAAAAGGATCTACTGAAATTACTCTTCAGAACACGCTCTGATACCAATTGAAAGTTTTAAACCCAATCAAATTGATTAAAACTTATGCAGAATAAAGATTACTTGTTACAGTGTGCTTAATGAGTTACTCAACAATGATTAAAGATATAAACCATCTACAACATAAAATAAAGCTCACAAGTCATTTTTTCATGGTTCGGCAATAATGCCTACATCAATGGGACCAAGTCCAAAATAAGCTAATCCACAATAAAAAAAATTATGTGTTCAAATACAAAGTCAATAATAATTATCAATTGTAAAAACTCCCTGTTTGGACAACACTTCAATCTTTGCTCTTTGGTCGAACCTTAAACCTTCATAGTCTAGCTTTTTCTCCATGGGACCACTAGGATTTTGAGATCATAGACTCCTGTATATGAAAAGATTCTTTAATCTATAATCTCCTTATAAGAAAAGACTTCCTAAAGAAGAATATCTTAGAATAAAACTTTTACTGTTTAACAATTAAAATCAACATAAAATCTTTTATAAACAAGAACACAATTTAATTGTGGTAGAAATTCAAAACAACTTTAATTAAAAATAAATCTACTGCTATGTGTGACTATAAGTTGACGAAAAAACTTACAATTACGAAAATAGTTGGTTTAATAGCAGTAGCAAATAGATTTTGTGGAAGATGTTAGTTCAGAAAGTACGAAGAAACAAGTATTAGTTAAATTGTAAAGCTAATGAGATATAATTCAAAAGGAACGGTCATCCCATACGAAGGAATGGTTGTTCCTTCATAAGGAACGACTATGCCTTGTGAAGGAATAGCCATTCCTTCATAAGGAATGGTTGTTCTTTTCGGGACAACCACGTTCCTTACCTTGTTTCTCTTTTTCTTTTTCTTTTTCTTCTTCTTCGTTTTCTTCTTCTTCTTCTTCTTGAAACAACGTGTTGTTCTTTCATGAACAACCATTCCTTTTGTGAGAAACGGTCAATCCTTCATAAGGAATGGTCGTTCCCTATGAAGGAATGATTGCTTCTTTAGTAAATTATTCTGCGTCTTGGGTGTGGTGGAACTACTGTGACAATGCCAGATTAGTTGCCACATCAGAATTGTGAGAGAGGTTTGTGAGAATGTGTTGTTGGCGTAGCGTTACTCTATACACAACACATCTACCCACTACCTAGATGATATGATACCTCACATCTCTCTCAAAAGTTTCACAAATGATGTTATTTCTACCTAAATCTAAACCATAGTTTATGTAACTTTTGATGTTGTTAGTAAGGTTAGCTTGTGTCTTTGTGGATTAACAAATTCTTATATATATATATATATTAATTGAAACATTATGACCTACTAAATCAAATAAGATATAAAATGTTATATTTGATCTCAAAATTCCGAAATATGGTTACATATCTTTTCCTTAAATTACTAAAAATTATGCTTTTTAAATAGGGAAATTATATTAAATAACCCATTTTTGAGATTTAACTGAAAAATAGTAGTTTCTAAAAGTATATCAAGAAATAATAATATCCCAAAATTTCAGCACCCGTTGGATCACAATATTCTTCTTAACTAAAAATACAAAGTGATCGATGACCAACCAATAAAATTTCTGTTAGATAGAGTTTGTTTTGTTTCAAGATTTTTATGATAGAAACCCTATCCATTTTCATCAATCACCAATGAAAATCCAGATAGAAAGAGTCCTAAAATGAAACAAATTCGATTCAATCTATCGGTGGATCAAGAGAAATATTATTGATTGATATCGGTCACTTTAGGTTTTTAGCTAAGAAACATCAATTTAATTTAACTGGTGTTGACATTTTGAAATAGGACTATAATCTAAGAGATTTTTACAAATGAGCTATTTCTCAATTCACCAAAAAAAAAAAAACGGTTATTTAATATAATTTTCCTTTTTATTTTCTAGAGAAGCTTGGAAATAATATTTTGTTTGTAGTTACTCTCTCCAACAACACCACCTGTCTCTCGAAGATTATACCTTCACTTGTTTTTCCTTTTTACTCAAAAAATTAAAAAAGAAAAAGAAAAAGAAAAACTTATATTGTAAATTGAAGTACAATCTCGTTTAGTTCTAAAATCAAAATCAATAATTAGATTGAGACTTCATTATTTTTTCATTTTTAAATCTGAAATAATAGTATTAATAATGAGGTTTTGTAAAAGGGAAATTATATTTGGTGTGTCAGTTGAGAATTATCTCATTTGTAAAAGTCTTTAAGAAAAAAGAAAAAAAGAAAAACCCTATTTTACAATTTCAACACTAATTAGACAAAATTACTTTTTCTTAATTTAAAACCCAAATTTACAGATACCAAACGATTGGATTTCTATCGGTCAACCAATAGATCAAATATAGTCTCAAAACAAAACAAATTTTATTCAATAAAAAATTGATCCTTTCAATATTGGTTACTTTGGAAAAAAAAAAAAAAAACAACCCACTCACTGGAAGTAAGAATCCTATAAAAACTATGGACTAATGAACTTAAAGAAAGCTATAAAACAACCCACTCACTGGCTCTCGTTAAAGGAAGGCTCGATGATTATTGAGGTATATTCACTATAAAATCCACCTATCAAATCTAAATTCACGAAGCCATTCAAGACCATCCTCTACTAATCACTATAGTAATATCTCATTTTCTTCACTAGAATTTTACCCAAACTTTACACAGCCAGATTTTTTATGTCAACATTCTTGAAGAATAAAGTTACAATAATCAAAATATTATAATTTTAGAAACAAGATAAAAAAATAATAAAATGAATGGTAAAGAACCTTTTTGATCTTAGGAAGATTAGAAAGTTGTCGTTCTTTGATTATGCTTGGATCAATTCTCTTCTCTTCTATATACTCTATACACATTACCTATGAACATCAAAATATTTGTGTATAAGCAGTGAACCTAGTTAGTAAATACGGTACAACAAAAAAAAAAAAGGTAAGGAAATTTTATGGGTATGATACGACAAATGGTAAAAAAATACGTTTGTAAAAATTCAGCCATATAATTTGGATACGGGAAAAATACAGTATGGGTATATACGGGTTTAATACGGTACATCATCAATAATACATTTTGAAAAATATGGCAACATCAATCCTGGTTTTAGCACTTTTCATGGACCACCTGGTTAAAATCAATATAGCATTTCAAATGCAAAGTATTCAATTAACCAATAACCATTGGACCTAATAATATAACACAATATATAATTGAAATTCAAATTATAATCTCCAAACTCAAACACAATATATAGCCCGTATTTTACATTACATTGCCAGTTTATATTAAATCACGCACACATCGGTTCTGATTTCATCAAGGTCAATCAAATCACTCTTGTTGGTGCAAATTTTTGTATCAACATTTTAGTGTTAGAAGGAGGGCATAAACACTCCGAGCTCTCTTTGTTTTCCAGCAGTTTCTTTTCCATCTTCGAACTGCAAAAAACCAACCATGGCTACAACCTATGTTACCAAATCCAACTCTATAGTCGAAGCCGCTGTCAGATGGGAAGTATTAAGTGTGATAAAGTATGAGTCTGGCGAAGTGGTAAACATAAGAGTTGTATATCTTTGAGTAAGCTTTCCCAAGATTTAATAATCATCCAAATCTGAGGTTTGCAGCTAAAGTTATTGTCAAATTACTAAAGCATGTTCCAAACTCACCATAACTCATTAATGAGAGCGAGAACTCAACATAACTCGTTAGTGAGAGCACAAACTTGACATAACTCATTAATGAGAGCACAAACTCATCATAACTCGTTAATGAGAGTTCAAACTCATCATAACTCATTAATGAGAGTGTCAACTCACCATAACTCGCTAATGAGAGCACAAACTCACCATAACTCATTAATGAGAGAGCGAACTTGCCATAACTCATCAATGAATTTGTGTCTCTTCAAGTAAGCTTTCCAATGGTCCAAGAATCGTCCAAATATGAGGTTTCCAACTCAAGTTATTGTCAAATTACTGAAGCACGTTCCAAACTCAACATAACTTGTTAATGAGAGTGCAAACTCGCTATAACTTGTTAATGAGAGTGCAAACTCCCCATAACTCGCTAATGAGAGCGTTGACTCACTATTACTCATTAATCAGAGAGCGAACTCGCCATAACTCATTAATGAGAGCATGAACTTGAGCATGATACGGCTTGAATATGGCAAAGGGTTAAACATAAGAGTTGTAGCCCTTCCAGTAAGCTTTCTGATGGTCTAAGATTTGTCCAAATCCAAGTCTATAGCTCAAGTTATCATCAAAATACTGAGGTATGTTCCAAACTCATTAACGAAAGTGCGAAGCTCATCGCTTCAAAGCTCATCATTTTAGAGCTTGTTTTGAGAGCTCATCATTTTAGAGCTCATTTTAAGAGTTCATATTTTTAGAGCACGTTTTGAGAGCTTGTCATTTTCGAGCTTGTTTTGAAAGCTTGTTGTTCTAGTGCTTATAGTTTTAGAGCTTGTTTTGAGAGCTCATCTTTTTAGAGCTTATTTTAAGAGCTCGTTGTTTTAGAGATCATTTTGAGAACTCGTCATTTTAGAGCTCGTTTTGAAAGCTCATCATTTTAGACCTCGTCTTTTTAGAGCTTGTTTTGAGAGCTCATCGTTTTAGAGCTCACTTTGAGAGCTCATCATTTTAGAGCTTGTTTTGAGAACTCATCATTTTATAGCTCGTTTTTAGAGCTCCATGTCTTGGAGCTCGTCGTTTTAGAGCTCATTTTGAGAGCTCTCATTTTCAAGCTCAGCATTTTCATGCTTGTTTTGAGAGCTTGTTGTTTTAGTGCTCATTGTTTTAGAGCTTGCTATTTTTGAGCTCATTTTGAGAGCTCGTCGTTTTAGAGCTTGTTTTGAGAGCTTGTCATTTTAGAGCTTGTTTTTAGATCTTGTCATTTTGAGAGCTCGTCATTTCAGAGCTCATTGTTCCTAAGCTCATCGTTTCTGAAGATCATAGTTTTTGAGGTCTGAACTCGCACTCCAAAAACTAGAGGGCTATTGTTGTACGGGAAATCCAAAGATGATAATTCCCTATTAGGAGAGAAGATATTTATAGTGGCTCAATTTGGAAGGAAGATATTCATGTTGATTTAGATTCCAACTAAGGTAGTTGAAGATCATGCAACTTCCTAATCCTATGTATTTGAATCTTACTTCTACTCTTTCATGTAAATGGGTGCTATATAAACCCCATCATAACTTGTTTTCTACAGTAAGGTAGCAAATTTGTTCTAGGCATATTATTTTCCCTCTTGTAATCTCTCTAAAAGAAATAAGAAATAAGAGAACAATAGACATAGGCTTAAGTTCTAACTTGCCGAATCACTTAAAAACTTCACTTGTGTTCTTTATTTTACCGTATTTCATATTAAATTGCCAGTTTATATTAAATCACGTACACATCGGTTCTGACTTTGTCAAGGTCCAATCAGATCACTCTGGTTAGTGCGAATTTTTGTATCAATAGTCTCAAATCAGACACATAACAAGATCAAAATTCAAAGTTGAACTAGAGCTCTAAACAAATAAAATAAATAAATAATACAACCAAGATTCAAATTATAGTTTATAATAGAAACTCACCCTAGTTAGTAAATACGGGTAAGACAAAAAAGGGTATGGGTATTTCATGGGTATGACATGACAAATGGTGAAAAATACCTTTGTAAAAATTTAGGAATAATTTGGATAGGGGAAAAATATGGGAATAATTCGCGAATAAAACATCTGAGGCATATAGTTCGCAAATAATACGGATGTGCCGATAACATACAGAAATTTGTGAATGATACGCGAATGATACAACTGGGCATATAATTCACGTTCTATTCACAAGTTTACTAACTAGGGTAGTGACAAAGAAACCACTGAAGGAATGAATTTATGTTATAATATGTGCATGCAAATGTATTGTATAATAAAATTTTCCAAAATAGAATTTTGAGTTGTTTATTTAGAGAATCCAAAGAATCTAAAACTTTTTTGTGTCTACAAGTTGATTCAGTTTTCAAAATCATTATAAAGCTGAACAAGACGAATTTCAAAATGATGCTTTTGATCAGTGAAAAATTGAAGCTGATGAATGTGTTTCTTTTATAGACACATGCATTGCTGTTGGTGAAAAAGAAAGATAAAAACAATTGATTTGGATTCATTGTATTTTACAATTGTTTTTCTTGCAGGACTATCTAATTAATTTGAAGCATTTTGTACTAATAAAAGTTATTAAATTTGTTTCATATGCAAATGAGTGTTATATACATCTCAATGATCAAGAAAATATCAATTTCTCCATGTTAAATATAGAATATAAAGATTTGCCAAACATTAGATTTTGGATTTTGTTAATAGTACTCTTCACTTCAAGAAGAAGAATTCATAGTGATGTGTATAAAATTGTAAAATTTGAAGCTAATAACCACAAATACATCAAAAGATTTTAAGTTTGCATTTTTTTTTTTTTTTTTTTGCGCCTCATGGAATTTAATGCAATAATTCAAAGCATGGTGAAAATTAGAATAACTCGTAAGGCTTTAAGAAAACATTATATTCTCAAGAGAACTTACATCAATAAAATCAATGAGGAAACAAGATGGCACTCCTCTGACAGGCTTCACGAATGACAATTGTATCAATTCCCTCAATCTCTCTGGCGTTTGTGGATACAAAATGCTTACGGCCTCGTCCAAATCTAAAACCCTAAACAGACCCCTCTTCACATCTTTCTCCTCCAAACAAACACTAGTACCACATAGCACCAGCCTCTCCAAGACCTCCGAAAACTGTATGGCCATACTATAAAACAAACCCACCATTGTTGACCCCTACCAGGCTCATTCTACGCAGACTCAGCATCTCCATTAGCCTCATCAAACAACAAGCCTAGAACGCTTTCGTCCGGTCTAGTCTAGCCATGTATGATTCTCTTTAAAGTTTTATAGGGGGTTACTAAGTGATTAAAACTTATGCGGAATGGGTTGCTTGTTCATATCGTGCATAAGTGTTGTTCAAAGCATTAATGAAACATCCATCAAAGCAAGAAAAGAACACACTTATTTTTACATGGTTCAGCAACATGCCTACATCCATAGGACCAAGTCTAGAAGAAGCAAATCCACTATGTAAACTTATGAGTTCAAATACAAAGCAAGAAAAGCATAGTTGCAAAACACTCCCTGTTTTCAACACATCAATCTTCTCTTCTTCGGTTGAACTTCAAGCCACTATAGAAAGCTTCACACACAAGACCACCAGGTTGCACTTGAGCTCCTCTCAAGTTTCAACAGCGAAGGATCAACTTTGTGACAGCAGCTTGCACACATCCAAGCATCTACATGGAACCATGTTCTAGAATTGTCACAACAAAGACAATGAAGAGAAGGTAATTTTAAGCCTACCAAAGCATAGAAGAAACCTTAAACGAATACAAAAACCTTAGAGGACATTCAATAATGAATAAGAGGCAAATAGGTTTCTTAAGGAAGACACCAAAAAAGTATGAATATATAAAGAACAAGGTGACTAGGGTTAGGGGACAAAAAAGTTAAAGTAAAACTTTTGTGTTTTTCTTTTTGCACAAAAAATTTGGGACCGCAAACAAAAGCAATATTTCTTTTCTCACATAACGAATAGAAAGTGGACAAGTGGAAAGGCACAAAATAGAATATCAACAAGGAACAATATTGTCCAAAAAGCAAAATGGGTGCGTGATGTGTGATTAAGGAAAAATATCTACCAGATGCACTGTGAGCACACAAACTCTAAAGTGCTCACACTTGTGAAGGTGATCACATTTAGAGAGTGTGCCCACATTGGCAGAAAGGAAAAGATAGTTCAGGACTCAAAACAAGATCATAAGATGACAAAAACACTAACAATCTCCCCCTTTGTCAGTCTTATGAACAAAGCACAATCTTTTCATTCACAAACCTGTCTCAAAAAATCAATGACCAATCAACAAGAGACAAAACTTAAAACAACACAAAAACATATCTCACAAGGACATAATCATCAAGCCATAAAGATAAGCATGAAACAAAGACAACAAGAAAAACATAATCAATATGGTTCAATTAAAAAGAGTTGTGCAAGATAAAAAATTGAACTAAAAAATCTCACCCTCAATTAGTATACTCCTTCTTAGTAACTAATCCAACATATATAACGAATTTACAAATCAATTTCCATAAAGGGATAGTTCAAGTCACACATGGATTGAAAAGAATGTTATCTGCATATCAAGAGAAGAATTAGCAATAATTCAAAAGCAAATAACAACACAAAGAAAATATAGTTAGAAGACAAGCATAAACAAAACTTACTACACAAAACAGAACTGCTTAGTTGATAAAAAACAAGCAAAACAAAAAGATAAATAAGTTCAACAACTCAAACTCAACTACAAACAAAAGTTCAGCAAAAATGAATAGAGTTTTGCTAAAAAAAAATATATCCTTCAATGTGATCACAACCAAGGCAGTTGTGATCACTTTCACATATGAGAATTAATGCCTACTCCCCCATAGATGATCATCCTTTGAGTTTGCTGGATCTCCTGGAAGGAAGTTTGTTGGCACAGGCAAGGTGAACACATCACATGTGGTGTGAGCGCATGGAACATATTAATAAAAAAAAAATTCACAAAGAAGCAGCAGACATGTGACGATACAAGTGTCAAAGTGAGCACATAAGAAACATATAAACAAAAATGAACCAATTAAAGCATTATGTGGTGACCGTCAAAACAGTGAACACAGAGAGTCAAGCAAACATAAAATGGTAACATCAAACTTCAAGTAAGCACAGTCAAAAGAGATGAGAACAAAATAGCAAGCATGTGATAACATGGGCTCTCAAGGTGGTGACATATGACAAAGACAGTAGACAAGAGACACTTATTCAACTTTATTGAACAAAAAGGAAAAACAAAGATACCATGAGATCAATTTCATTAAACAATGTTTTATGGAGGTAAGTAATAAAGATTAATGTGACATAAAAAAAAATCACCAACTTGTTAGAGATGCAAATGAATGTTCTCAACATAACCACTTTCACAAACAAGAGCAATTATTCATTTAATCATACAAGAGCAAGAATGCAAGGATTCTTTGTCATAAGTGTGTAAAGTGTCCTCAAAGGGAAGCATGACTCATTGGTCAATTTCATTTCATTCACTCCCCTTTCCCTCATGCCCTTTTTCTTTTCAAACAATTGAAATAATTTTTAACTTCTTTTTCTTTGTAATAAACAAGCAATGGGCAAAAATTCTCTCAAAAGCAACCAAGTGTAGCTTTCACACTTGCAAGGAGGCAGCTCTCTATATGGTAGATTTTCCAAGAACATAGGGATCTCTACATCTTAGAAGATTACTCAATTATGACTTTCACACTACAAGCAAGGTAGCTCTTTCACATGGAGACAGAGTCAAGCAATAAAAAAACTCATGGAGAGAAAAGTCATAAATGCTTTGAGAAATGAAAGAACAAGGTGGACACATCACAGTACCATACTATCACAAGACAAGAATAATTCTCATACACAACCATTAATAAAAAAAATATGAGCAACAATAAAAAATTGGAAATTTTTCTCATGGCATTTATTCATAATAAAGATGAAGACACTACTCAAGTTGAATCATTCCAATGGACTTCCTCAAATTCACAAATGTTTGCAAGTCTAAAGCCTTTGTATTCAAGTTAGCAAGTTGAGAGTTAGTGTTAACATGTGCAAGTGAAATGACGTTATCCTCAACTAAGTCATGAAGATGACCATCTTTATAGGAAACATGACCATTTTCCAAGCATTCAAGTTCAACCAATAAAGATTTGTTTCCTATCATGTGTCTAGAACAACCGCTATCAATTTGAGAGGTAGGCAAGAAGGTATGGGCAACAAGACAGTTAGCATTAAGCTTGGGTCTCCACACTTTTCTATTTTTGGAAAAATTGTTCTGGTGTGGTGACACGAGAGACTAAAGTGGTGACCTTACAAAATTAAAATCATGATTTCCAATGCATCTTTTCAAATATGAAATGAGTTTAAAATAGTTAGTCTGATGTGACCTTTCTTTTGACAAAAATGACAGATTGGAGTGAATCTTTTTACCTTTAAGCTCTGATCAAGAGGAGCAGCAAAAACCTTGGGAGTTGAATCTAAGTTGACTATGGTGGTCACAACAAGTTTTGTAGCTCGCTTTGATAAATGTGGGTCTCACCAGGCTTGGAGGTGCCAGCACCTAGAGTGAATCCCATACTAGATTTATCTCCAAACATTTTTTCTTGGCCAAGCACTCCATCCAGCTTACTTGTACCTACATTTAGCTTCTCAACAATGGCCTTAGCCTCAGTTAGTTCAATCAAAGTTTGTTCCAACAACAAATCTTTGTTGGTTAAATCAGAAGTTAAGGACAAAATTTTATCAGACAACTCATTCTTTTCTTCCAACAAAGTCGAGTTTTTAGCTTTAAGAGACTGTACTTTCTTAACCATCTTCAACCCATTGATCATACATTTGATCATAAGCTTTTTGTTGCTCTTCATACACATCACAGGAATCATCAAAAGACACACTTTCACTACCCTCCTGATTAACCATAAAGGCTAAAAGGTTTTCATTCTCAACTAATTCATCTTCCTCTCTCTCTTTTTTCCATCATCACTAACAGTCAAGACATCAGCCATTGTTTTACCCTTCTTCTTTAGAGTATTCGCACACTCTAATTGAATGTGGCCATACCCTTCACACTCATAGCATCTAATGCCGTTACTTTTCTTTTCATTTTCTTTTGAACTTTTTTTTAGAAAAAACACCTTGAAGAGACTAATCAAAAGGTTGTTTTCCTTTTCTTGCTACATGTGATTTTTTACGAAAAATTTCTCAAAATTCGTTGTTAGCAAATCAACATGTTCCTCATCCAAATCATCCAAAATCAATATTGTCAAGAACAATGTAATCAACCTTATGTTTAAATGCAAGGTCATTAACTAGTTTTTGCTAGTTTTTGCTTACCCCACCTTATCAGATTCTGCTCATATGTTTGAAGAGATCCAATCGGTTCGTCCAACTTCATCACATCGAGGTCACGACATTCTTCAATGGAGGTTGCCTAGGACATGAATCTCTCGGGTAAGGAGCATAACACTTTCCTAACAAGTTCAGCGTCAGAATAGATTTTACCCAAAGCAAAACACTCATTTGTAACATCACACAAATGACCATGAAAATCAAAAATAGATTTATCATCATGCATAACAAGATTTTCATAGTCAACAATTAATCTCTTAAGTCTAGTCTTTTTAACAAGGTATGTTCCTTGATTTTTAACTTGGAGTCTACCCCATGTATCCTTTGCAGTTTAACAATTTGCAATATTTTTCATTTGACTAAAATTGACAACATTAAACAAGGCATGCAGAGCTTTTGAGTTAAAGTTAGACTCCTCTAACTCAACCTTGGTCCATTGATCTATGGGTTTTCCTTTACTACAACTACCTTTACCAACAATTGTGGTTCTTTCCAACCAACAATACAAGCATTCCACTCCCTTTCATCAATTGATTTTAAGAAGGCATGCATCCTAGGTCTCCAAAAAGGATAGTTGGTTCTCTCCAACAAAGGTGGTCTATGAATAGACCCACTTTCACTAAACAAACTCATCATAAACAAAATAGTCAGTGTGGTCACACTAAGAACAGAGGTGGTCACAACCAAAAAGTTCAACACAGGGTGGTCACATAGCTCCAAGGTGGTCACACAAGGTCTGAAGCAAAACAATTGCAGAAAAACGTGAAATAAAAGCAAAAATGCAACAGACACCAAATAAAGATTTAAGCACAAATAACAAGCAAGGATCGACTGAAATAACTCTTCAAAACATGCTTTGATACCAAATGAAAGTTTTAAAGGCGTTACTAAGTGATTAAAACTTATGCGGAATGGGTTGCTTGTTCATATTGTGCATAAGTGTTGTTCAAAGCATTAATGAAACATCCATCAAAGCAAGAAAAGAACACACTCATTTTTACATGGTTCAACAACATGCCTACATCCATGGGACCAATTCTAGAAGAACCAAATCCACTATGTAAACTTATGATTTCAAATACAAAGCAAGAAAAGCATAGTTGCAAAACACTCCCTATTTTCAACACATAAATCTTCTCTTCTTCAGTTCAATTTCAAGCCACCATAGCAAGCTTCACACACAAGACCACTAGGTTGTACTTAAGCTCTTCTCAAGTTTCAACAGTGAAGGATCAAGTTCGGGACAACAGCTTGCACATAACCAAGCATCAACACGGAACCATGTTCCAGAATCGTCACAACAAAGACAATGAAGAAAAGGGTAATTTTAAACCTACCAAAGCATAGAAAAAACCTTAAACGAATACAAAAACCTCAGAGGATATTCAATGATGAATAAGAGGCAAACAGGTTTCTTAAGGAAGACACTAGAAAAATTTGAATATATAGAGAACAAGGTAACTCAGGTTGGGGGACAAAAAAGTTAAAGTAAAACTTTTGTGTTTTTCTTTTTACACGAGAAATTTGGGACCACAAACAACAGCAATGTTCCTTTTCTTACACAATGAATAGAAAGCGGAGAAGTGGAAAGGCACAAAACAGAATATCAACAAGGAATGATATTGTCCAAAAAGCAAAACGAGTGCGTGATGTGTGATTGAGGAAAAATATCTACCAGATACATTGTGAGCACACAGACTCTAAAGTGCTCATACTTGTGAAGGTACCTTTAGAGAGTGTGCCCTCATTGGTAGAAAGGAAAAGATAGTGCAAAACTCAAAACAAGATCATAAGATGACAAAAACACTAACATCACTGATGAACGTGAGATCTAGGACGTACACATTGAACCGGGTGGTGAAATGACAGAGATGTTCCCCATATTGCCACATTGCATTGGCTCCAAAATTGTGGACAAGAAGAAGATTAGGTATGAGTTGGTGGAAGTTTTGGGGATCCAACAATGCATGACAATGCCATTGCTGAGGTTTATGGAAATCGAGTGAAGGCTAGCGTTTGAAAACATGTAACGGTAGATCCAATACAGGGATGCGGTGAAGCTGAAGCTTTTTGACATCTTGAACAAATTAATGGGAATCAAAATTCTTCCTCGATCTTAAATCATTTCATTTGATTATTAAAATTTTGCAAAATGGACATGAAGAGGTGTGGATTTTAAGATTAAGAAGAGCGGGAGCTAGGATTTGTGTGTCAAAAAGACAATTGAAGGAGGTTTGAAATGATGAGAGGTTTTGGATTCTTAATCATTTTTGTTGAAACAGCTAAGAGTCAATCAAAATGCTAGCCATGAAAAAAATTGGGAAAACCTAAAATGCAATCACGTACCACCTTATAAAACCAAGTGTCTAACTTATTCAAGTAAGCATATGTTTTAATTACTTCCCACATAATTGACATATCTCAGAATTACTTTTGTGATAGGGATATGGACTGCCCTACCCCATCCCTTATCCCTTAAAAAAAGTTAATTATAAAATAAATTATTTAATTTCATGTTAATAATTTTTATTTGTTATAAGTGTTGTATATTTACTCAAATTTAACGAATTAGTCATTAAGGGAAAAATTGTCTTTATGCCTTCTGATGAGTGCTTGAAAATGCACTTTTACTTAGTGATTTATCAATATTATTTGTGGGAAATTATGTTTAAGTTGTGTGATTTGACTTAATTATTTCATAAATGTATTTTTTGGGATCACATGTATGTTTTGTGTGTTTCAGGTCATAAATTCTTAAAAATGTTATTCAGATGAAGAATAATGTTGGCGATAAAACTTGTGATGATTGGAAACAAACAGATCAAGAATCAGAGTTGGAACGAGAAAGTTGTGGCATTTTGAGTATGAGTTGAAAATCCTGGAACATGCTTGAGCTTGGAATGTGCTTTAGTATTTTGATGATAATTTGAGCTGTAGACCTTGGATTTTGATCATTATTAAACCATTGGAAATCCATGTCTAAAGGCTACAACTCCTATGTTTAAGAATTTTCCAAATTAAGATGTTATCATGCTCAATTTTCCACATCTTCACTCGCCACGACATTCAAAATCTTTACTATAGTGAACTTGTCTCTGGTTGAGATGGAAGTAATACAATTGTGTGCTTGCTACAGAAAACAAATGTTTGGCTGCAGTGGATATCCTATAGTCCCAATTTCACTCTAATTTTGCTAAGTCTTTGGCCGAATTTCATTACCCTAACTTGAATAGAATTGTTCCAACTACACTCCTAAAACCCTAGCACTATAAATAGATGTCTTTAGCTATTTTCAGAGAGGGAGAGAAGAGAGAGAGGAGGCTGGTCGCAATTTTGGATCACCAATTAGAGAAACTTTCTTTTATCATTTTCCTGAACTTATGTCTATTATATTTACAATGGTTGTTTCTTTTAATTCAATTATGAACTAATAACATTTTCTAGGGCTAAGATATAACCCAAATTTATGAATATGTATTGATTAGTTATTGTTAATATTTATTAAGCATATCTTTTCTAAGTTTCATTATGGTTCTTAATGCTTCAATTCTTTTAGGCTTGAGAGCTAATTGAGCTAATGGACTAGGTTGAGATCGAGAGATGAAATCTAGTTAGTCTACTGTAATAAAACCATAGATTGAGCAAACACTAGAGATAGGTTACCATGATCCGATGAGGCTTTGATAAACTCCACAGAACGTAATGATCTCTTAAGACCTAAATCCAATTTAGAGATATCTTCGGTTGGTAATAAAGGGTTAATCTGGTAACTATTTGAGAAAATTTTATTGGAATTTTGGGGAGTTTGACCTTTAGAAAAAAGCTTACTGATGTTAGCAATAATTGTCAATACATAGGAGTAAATTGGTGTGAAATTGTAACGCCCACACGGAGGTATGTAATTTAACTTATGTTTTTATAGCCCTTAGTTGATTTTGGTTAAAGTTATTTTGAGAGAATGTGAAGAAAATGCCTTAAACTTGTAGTAAGGGTAAAATGGTCTTTTCACTCAAAATTAGTTGAAATTATGGGGAGTGAAAAAAGATAGAATTTCATGGAGAATGCAATAAAAATGAGGGCATTATGGTAATTGACTAAGGGACAAAGATGGAATTTTTAAGAAAGTGTAAGGGCAAAATGGGAAAATATGTTTATAAAATAAGATATTAAGGGTTTCGTCTTACAAACCCCCTTATTTCTCTTCTTCCACCGCCGCTTTCCTTCTCCATTTTCTCTCAACTTTTCACTCAATTTTCCAAGGATTTTTTAGGGCTTTTGAGTGGATTTTGACAAGGCTTTGATCCTAGGCAACAAGAGGTAAGAATTCTTGCTCTATATATAAGATTTACTTGTGTGGAAGTTGAATTCTTATGAAGTTTATGCTTAGGGTTAAGGGGAAATTTGAGTCCAACAAGAGTAGAGAGCTTTAGTGGAGACTACACAAGTATAAGGTAAGTAAATCCAACTCAAGTTAAAGTTTTAGAAATCAATTGAGTAGAGATTTCTTTAAGCATGTATATGTTATGATTGTTGGGAAATTGAGATGAGATTGGTGATTATTTATGCTTGTTGTTTGATATATGTGAGTATGAGAAGTGTTTTTGATTGTATGATGATAGATTGAAGTTTGGTTGAAATTGGAAGAGTTTAAGAAAGTTTTGGGAGCGTTTTGCCGTGATAGGGATTGTGATGATACAAGAGAGTTTTACTCTCATTTTGGATGGTTTAAGAAACAAACAGAATTATAGTTAAAATAGAGTTTGTATATGCACATTTATTGTTTGATGAAACGCCTCAGAGAAGCATGAGTATGAGTAGAAACCTTAATTTTATGCAACATCGCATATTTGCATTTCATGAGTGCATTTAAGTAAGAATTCTAAGCATGAGCCATTCATATGCATATATTTGTATAGATGTAGTACTTAAGAAAGAATAAAGAATTTTAAGAATAAAGAGAAAGAAGGAAAAAGCACTAAAGAATTAAAGAAAGAAAAAGTGTTAAAGAAGAGAAAAGAATAGGTTGTTGTGATGGGGAACCATGAGTGCTAAGAAGAAATTCCCACATACACGCCACCTTAATTGAGTGGCATAAGAAGAAGAAGAATTGTACGACCCGTAAGAGTGTATGTGGATGAGGGTTGTACCAAGAAGAATTCCTACATGCACACCACCTTAATTGAGTGGCCTAAGAAGAAAGAAAGAATTTGTACGATCCGCAAGAGTGCATGTAGATGAGGACTGTACTCACTGACATGGCCAAGGTTCCGAATCCATGCATCAACCGAGTCCGATCGGCAAAGAATAAGAAAAAAAAGAATAAGAATAAGAAAAGAAAGAATAAGAATAAGAAAAGAAGGAATAAGAAAGAACAAGAATAAGAAAAGAAGGAATAAGAAAGAACAAGAAAAAGAAAGAAAAGAGAAGCTTGAGTAAGTAAGACAAGAAAGAAAAGAAAAGAATAGAAGGAAATAGAAAGAAGAAAGAAAAATGCATTTTTATGCATTATTGCATATGCATATCATTCATGTATATTAGGAAGAATAGAAAAATAGAAAGAAAGAACAGAGAGAAGGAAAGAACAACGAAAATTAGGAAGAAAGAAAGAACAGTAAGAATTAGAAACAGAGAAAGAACTAGGAATGAAAGAAAGAAGAAGAGAATTAAGTAAGGAAAGAACCAAAGAAGGAGAAGAGATAAGGGATTTACTTACTAGGGCATTTTTGTGCTCACCCCGTTGTCTTTCCATGTTTTGCAGGAAATAGGTGAGCAGCGGTCGGAAGGAAGTCGACAAGTGGAGAGAATTGGCATTACTATCCACCGTTGCTGAAGTTTTTGTACTTGTTATTTTGGTATATGTAAAGAATTATATTTTATAAGTAAAGAAAATTTGGGCCCAACTATTTTTCATATGCTAAGTATGTATGTTTTTATTGTATATGTTCTAAAGTATACTAGTAGAAAGAAGTCATTACAGAAATATATGCCCTAGGTTTAGTCATATTGCCTTACAACCAACGTGTTATTTAAATTCTGCTTCCTTTTAATTTTTAGTTTTCTTTTAATTTGAGGAATTACTAATTTTATTTACCAATATCAATACATGCTATTTAATTGTTAATTTGATTTGTTTTAATTTTAAGTTTTAGTTTTCTTGTTTTATCCTGGAGCATTTACATTCTAGGGGTCAAAATCTTGTTCCTTTTGATTCTGAAATTGAAAGAACAATCTGAAGGTTGAGAAAAGTAAAGAGACAAGCAAACACACAAAATCGATTTCGATGGCTGAAAGGGGTGTCATTAATCAATGAGTGAATAATCAAGCAAATAATCAAAATAATGAGAAAGAGGAAGTCTAAGGGGGTAATCAAAGAGGCAGAGAAGTTCAAAGAGCATTAAGGGATTACTCTAGCCTTACTATTGAGGGGTGTGCTTCTAGCATTAAGAGACCACCAATTCAAGTGAATAACTTTGAGATCAAGCCTGCCATTATTCAAATGATACAACAATCAATCCAATTTGGAGGTTTGCCAAGTGGTTATCCTGATTTGCATATTACAAATTTCTTGGAGCTTTCTGACACTTTCAAGCACAATGAGGTATCTGATGATGCAATTAGGCTTAGGCTTTTCTTATTCTCTCTTCAGGATAAAGCTAAGGCATGATTAATTTCACAACCACTGGAGGAATTACCACTTGGAATGAGTTGGTTCAAGCATTCCTTGGAAATTATTTCCCATTTATTAAGTATGTGAATATGAGAAGTGACATAACCAATTTTGTCCAACAAAATTTTGAGTCACTCTATAAAGCTTAGGAGAGACATAGAGGGCTCTTAAGTAAGTGTCCTTATTCCTTACCATGGATTGCCAATGTGGTTACTATTGCAAACATTTTACAATGGTTTGCTTCCAAATAAGCAAGTTATGATTGATGCAACAAGTGCGGGTGCTCTATGTAACGCCCCACTTGAGGTACGTTGTTATTGTTTCCTCTTTCGCCCTTAATCGAGTTGGTTTTTGTTATATTTGTTTGTTTGAGTGCTATGTTGAATATTGCCCTGAAATTGGTTGAAAATAGAAGAATTTGAGCGTACCAAGCTTCGCCGGGGCGAAGGAGAGTCTTCGCCGCGGCGAAGATGTGTTGAGACCAAGGGCGAAACTCTCTGGACAGTTTCGCCGCGGCGACAAAGGTTTCTTCGCCGCGGCGACAGCCCGAATAAAATGTTGATTGAGTTTTAGAGATTTTCTTCCCCAAGGGTTATTTGACCTTTCTACCCCTAATTAGCAGGAAAAGTGGGGAGTGAATTGTAAGGATTTTTCATAGAGAGTATGTTGATTTGGGGGTGAGTTGTAATGAATCAAAGGATATGGATGGAATTTCCAAAGAAGAATAAGGGCAAAATGGGAATGAGTGTGTTATATTTCATTAAAAGGAATTAGAATCAAAGAAACCCTTCATTTCTCTTCTTCTCAAACGCAACTTCTCATTCTTCTCCTCCCAACTTCTCTTTTCTTTTGATCAAGGATTTCTAAGGGATTTTGAAGTGATTTGAGGTAGAGAAAACAACCTAAGGCTTCCTAAGGTAAGGATTTCTCCTTAAGTTGTGTGATTTGAAGATTTTAGTTCATTTTGGTTTTTGAGAGTTTTCATTCTTTTGGTTAAGAGTAGAGAGAATAGCCAAGAAAACCAAGTGGAAAGAAGATTGGTGAAGTCTCTCCATAGCAAGTAAGTAAAACCCAACCCAAGTTGAGATTCATGAAATTTCTTGATTAGGGTTTTGATAGAAAGGATGTATGTATGTGATGTGCATGTAATATGCCATGTATGGAGTATTAAATGGAAATTTCTATGCTTTGTGAATGTTCTTACCTTGCAAATTTGAGAAATGAGTGTTGGTTTTGTAAGGTAGTTGAGATGAAATTTAAGGGGTATTATGAATCCCCTTTTTGGAAGTGTTTTCTATGGCAGGCTTTGTGGCTTTGTGAAGGGGTTTTTCCCCATTTTGGATGGTTAGGAAAAGTTTTAGATTCATGGCTATGATATAGTTTTATAGTGCACATGAGTTGTTTGATGAAATGCCTAATAGAGGTTGAGTGTTAGTAATGAACCTTAATTCCCTGCAACATTGCATGTTGGCATTTCACCAGCATTAGTAGAGATGAATCATCCATGTGCATTGTTATATGCATTGAAAAGTGACCTAAGAAAGAGTAGGAAACTTTGTGTATAGAAATACCCTATGAGTAGAGAGCTTAGTGGGTAAAATTACTCTAAGGGTGGAGAGCATTGAAAAATGCTACAATAGAATGAGTTAGAAGAGTAGTATAGTTGGGATGATGCTTTGTGATCATCACCCGACCGTTATGGGATTCGGATTGATGCTTTGTGATCATCATCCGAATAGCCTTAGAGAGATGGGTCGATGCTTAGTGATCGTCACCCAATGAGTAATAGAAATGGGTAGATGCTTTGTGACCACTACCCGATTAGTTAAGAGATATGTAGGTTGATGCTTTGTGATCATCATCCAATGGCTAATAGAAGCGGGTTGATGCTTTGTGACCATCACCCGATAGTGACTAGAGACGGGTAAACGCTTGGTGATCGTTACCCAGAATTCATGAGGAACGGGTAGGTGCTAGGTGATCTCCACCCGATAGTTAGAAAGAACCGAGTGGTGCTTTGTGATCCCCACTCGGTAGTCACTAAGAACGGGTTGGTACGTGTGAATTCCACCCGATAGCCATAGAGAGTGAAATGGTCTGTGTGAACGCCATTCGGCCGTACCTCCCGGTAAGATGAGGCCATGACGTTATTAGAAACAGAACTAGAAACAGATTAGAAAAGGAAAGAATTGAGAGTCACACACGGGGACAGACAGTTAGAGAGTTTTACTTACTGAGCATTATTTGTGCTCACCCCGTTATTTTCCTTTGTGGATGCAGGTTCTAGGTGATGTTGCGGTTGGAGGGGCGTCGGCGCGCGAGGAGCAATAGCTACACTGTTCCCCTATTTTGTCTTTTGAAATGCACTTTTGTAAACAGTAACTTTTGTGTATAAAAGACATGTGAATTGTAATGAAAAGAAACTTTTGGGCCCAATTTTCCATTGTTAATTGCATGCATTGTACTAGTTTTCAGTAGGTGTTACATCTAAATAATAAAACACTAGAGGAAGCTTACAATTTAACTCAAGTGATAGTTAGCAATAATTACATGAAGCCTTCGGAACAGATTTGTCCAATGAAAGTTGCGGGAGTGCATGAAGTAGATGGTTACACCACTGTGGTCGTTCGACTTTCAATTATTTATAAGCATTTGGTGTTGCTCTTATGATTAATATCGAGTATCCTATTTCAATTTGCAAATTTTGTGGAGGAAATCACTTGACAAGAGAGTGCCAAGCAGGAAGTTTGTTTGCTTAACTAGAACAAATGAATTATGTTAATAATTTCCAAAGAGGGCAAGGAAATCCATACTCCAACACTTATACTCTGGCATGGTGGAATCACAATAACTTCTCTTGAAGTAACAACGATGATTATAAGCCACCTCTCAGTTTTCAAGCTGTAGAGAAGAAACCAAATTTGGAGAACGTGCTTAGCAAATTTATTGATGACTCAAGCAAGAGATTTGACAAGAATGATACTTAACTAAAAAAATATGAAGTTGTTCCCCAAAACCAAGCAGCATCCATTAGAAATCTTGAAAATCAAATGGGGTAAATTCATAAAATTTAGCAGGAAGAGTTCAAGGATCATTGCCAAGTGATACGAGGAAGAACCCTAAGGAACAAGTCAATGTCATCACCTTAAGGAGTGGTAAGCAATTGGAAAAGCCAAGAAAGGATGAGAAACAATTGAAGGAAAAGAGGCAGATACGAAACTAGAAGAAGAGGATGACCACCGCAATGAAGAAGGACAAATGAAGATGGGAGATCTGGGAAAGGACGACTGTTGTGGCGACAATAATCTTTGACACAACGAACCAATAGAATTTGGGAATTTTTCAAAATCTTCTCATTCCAACACAAAAGTGGAACCTACCCTTCCATACCCGTATGAATTGAAGAAGTAGAAGCTAAACAAGCAATTTGGTAAGTTCATTGACATGTTTATGAGCTTACATATTAATATTCCTTTTGTAGACATGCTGGAGCAAATTCTAAAGGAGATCCTCACTCACAAAAAAGAAGTTTCAAGAACACGAGAAAGTCATGCTTACCAGCAGTATAGTGCATTGCTTAAAAAGAAACTACCACCTGAATTAAGATATTCAGAAAGTTTACTATTCCTTTGTAATGCCCCATTTGAGGTATGTAGCTAATGTTTCTTATTTTGCTCTTATTTGAGTCGGTTTATTATTAGTATTGTTTGGTTGGCCTTAGTTGAATGGAGATATTGGTTTGGTTAAGTGTTTGCCTTAGAAATTATGAAGAATTGGCGAAATTTTAGGGTTATAGGCTTCGCCGGGGCGAAGAAGAAGCTTCGCCATGGCGAAGAGGTGTTTTGGCCTGCGGTGAGTTGCTGGAGTGTTTCGCCGCGGCAACGGGTTGGCTGAAAAATTTAATGGAAGTTTAGATATTTTCTTCCTTAAGGGCAATTTGACCATTCTACCCCTAATTAGTGGGAAATGTGGGGAGTAAAATGTTAAAGAAATTTCATGGAAAATATATTGGTATGGGGGTGTGATTGTGATGAATTAAAGGATATAGATGGAATTCCCAAGGAAGAGTAAGGGCAATATGGGAATGCTTGCCTATAAGTTGAGCTAAAAGGATTTAAGTCATTGCAAACCTTTCATTCTTCTTCTCCATCGCCATTCTCCTTTCCTACTTCCTCTCAACTCCTCTTTCATTAGTTCAAGGATTTTTAGAAGGCTTTTTGGAGTGATTGGAGTAGAAAATCAAGCTAAGGCATCCTAAGGTAAGGATTCTTGCTTTGGATGTGAGGCTTTGTGTATATTAAAGTTGTATGGTTTTATTGTTAAAGGGTAGAGAAAAGTCAAGCAAGCAAAGGAAAAGAAAATACTAGTGAGAGTTCTCCATTACAAGGTAAGTAAATCCCCACCCAAGTTGAGATTTGAGAACTTTCTTGAGTAGAGATTTAATAGCAATTATGTATGCATGTTATATGCTATGAAATTGAGATTAATTATCCATGTTGTGATTGAATACACTTCATTTAAGAGAAGTGTTGATATGTGATGAGAAGATGTAGTTGAGATGAGGTTTGGAAGGTTTTGAGTAAACCTTTTTAGAAGTGTTATTCCTTGGTAGGATTTATAGCTATGTGAGGGAGTATTCTCCCATTTGGGATGGTTAGAGAAAGGAATAGAGCTATTGTTATAGTAAAGTCTTTATATGCACTTGAGTTGTTTGATGAAATGCCTAAGAGGTGTTTGAGTATGAGCAGTAAGCCTAAATTCTTGCAATATTGCATGTTGGCATCTCATAAGTGTAATAGGGGAAATGAACCATCCATGTGCATTAATTGTGCGTTGAGGAGTGACTTAAGAAAGAGTAGAAAACTTTGTGAATGAACTACTCTAAGAGTAAAGAGAATGAGAAGTGCTAGTTCTAGAGTATAGTGAATGAGAAGAGCACTAAAAACGGGTAGGTGCTTTGTGATCTCCACCCGATAGCTATGAGAAACGGGTTGACGCTTTGTGATCTCCACCCGATAGTTATGAGAAAACGGGTTGACGCTTTGTGATCTCCACCCGATAGTTATGAGAAAATGGGTTGACGCTTTGTGATCTCCACCCGATAGTTATGAGAAATGGGTTGATGCTTTGTGATCTCCACCCGAAAGTCATGAAGAGTGGGTTGGTGCAATGTGAACTCCACCCGACCGTGCCTTCGGCAAGATGAGGCCATGACATATAGTAGAGGTTAATAAAAAGAAAGCTGTGTGAAAGAGAAACATAAAAAGAAATAGTGTACGGAAAGAATTAAGAGAAATAGTTACGGGGATAGACAAGTAGAGGACTTACTTACTAAGCATTATTTTGTGCTCACCCCGTTATTTTTCCTTTGTGGTTGTAGGATCTAGGTGATGTTGCAGTCGGTTGGGCGTCGACAAGTGAGGAGCAATAGCCACACTGTCCCCTGTTTTGAATGGCATTTTGTAAATGATACTCTTTTGTACAAAGAATGTATGTACATAATACAAGAAAATTTTTGGGCCCATTTACTTTTATTATTGTACATGTATTTTATTAGTATACAGTAATTATTACATTTTTGGTATCAAAGCAAAGATTTTGGGATTGGACAATGTACTATTCTCATCGCCACGACGTCTGCTAACCGAATGTGTGAGTTAATTCTTTCCTCACTCTAATTGTTTCTCGAGTTGATTAATGTGATTGTTTTGTAAATGAGCCGTAGTTACTGAAAACATGGTAAGGGTGTGGTGAATGAAGGAGAAACTTCTAACCCATTAGAGTCTATGCCCCCTCCCTTCGATGAAGCTAGAGTTCGGGGAATCATACAGCAAGTTATGGCAGAAACCCAAAGGAGAGTTGTAACCCCCGTGTAGGTGCCACCAACTACAAATGTCGAAAGAGGACAACCGGTACCTCCCCCAATATAGAATAGAGTTGAACCAATTTACAGTCTTTCCAGTCAACATCAACCCTCAGAGTTTAAGGGTACTACGGATTCAGTAACAGCAGAAGAATGGTTTAGGTCTGTAGAACGTACCACAGGTTTATTCCCCATGACAGACCAGGAGAAGATCCAGTATACGAGTTTCTTGTTTCGGTGTGATGCCTGAATTTGGTGGGAATTAATGGAAGAAACCCATGATGTGGCAATGATGACTTGGGAAGAGTTCAGGCAAGAGTTTGAGGTTGAGTATAGATCAGAGGACCAAGTTCATGAGAAGGTCCAAGAATTTATTAGCTTACAGCAACAATCGGGTACCGTGAAGGAGTATTCGATGAAATTCAACTCTCTTGCAAGGTTTGCACCCGGAATAGTTAGTACTCCGACATTGAGAAAAGATAAGTTTGTGCACGGTTTGAAGCCAGAGATAGCCTAAGATATAATGACAAGTTCTGATCCCCCTCGAACTTATAGTGAGGCCTTGAGGCGGGCAATGAAGGCGGAGATTTTCGCGAACAAAATTCCCCCAGTAGGTTCCTCGATAGGAGGACCAAGTGAGCCATCCTCTGTCCCGCAGAGAGAGAAACAGGAGGGTGTGAGAGGCAAATAAATGAAGAATCAGAAGAAGAAGTTTCAGTTTAGACAGAACAAAAAAGAGTGGAAGAATAAGCGGCCCTGGACGGAAGGGTTTCCTCTTTGCCTTAAATGTGGGAGGAACCACCCAAGAGAATGTTTGAGGGACCAAAGAGTGTGTTGTAGGTGCCGACAGCTAGGGCACATGATGAGAGATTGTAAAGCTTCACTTCCACCACCCACACAGAGTTCTGGAGGTACTACGAATGCCAAGGTGTTTACAGTGGCATAGGGTGAAGCAGAAGCCAGTCCATCAGCCGTCACTGGTCAGTTATTATTTCATTCAGTTCCTTTATATGCTTTAATTGATTCAGGAGCCACTTATTCCTTTATATCGTATGGAATGATTGAGAGGTTAGGTTTGAAACCTATTAGAGTGACTCAACCCATTAAGATAGAGTTACCGATGGGGTTAATGTTCTGACCCAAGAGATGTTGTCAGGAGAGTCTATGGTGATCCAGGGTAGAGATTTAACAGTTGATCTAATAGTTTTTGATATGCCTAACTTTGATGTGATATTGGGCATGGATTTCCTAGGGAGGTATGGAGTATAAATTGACTGTCGAAAAAAGAAAGTGAGATTCAACCTCGATAGTGGAGACAAGTTTAGTTTTGGAGAGGGTCATCAGTTGAGTATGCTGATTAGCAATGTGAAAGCTAGAAAGATGTTGAGAAAGGGGTATTTAGGATATATTGCCCATGTAGTGCAGAGTGGTGATGTTCCACAACCAGAGATTCAGAGGGTGCCAGTAGTTCGAGATTTTCTCGATGTGTTTCCGGTAGAGTTACCAGGTTTGCCTCCAGAAATGGAGGTTGAGTTTAGTATTGAACTAGCACCTGGAACAGCACCAATATCTAAAGCCCCTTATAGAATGGCCCCAGCTGAGCTTCAAGAATTAAAGAAGCAACTCCAAGAGCTTTTAGATAAAGGCTTTATCCGACCGAGTCATTCTCCCTAGGGAGCCCCAATCCTGTTTGTGAAAAAGAAAGACAGGTCACTACGGATGTGTATTGATTATAGAGAGTTGCATAAAGTTATAGTGAAGAATAAGTACCCATTACCCAGAGTAGATGACCTTTTTGATAAGTTGAAATGAGCGACAGTGTTCTCCAAAATTGATTTGAGGTCAGGGTATCATCAGGTGAGAGTGGTTGAGCAAGATGTAGCTAAGACTGCCTTTCGTACAAGGTATGGGCATTATGAGTTTGTAGTGATGCCTTTTGGCTTGACTAATGCCCCAATAGTTTTTATGGACTTGATGAACCGGATATTCCATGAGTATTTGGATCAGTTTATTGTTGTTTTCATTGATGATATCCTGATTTATTCTAAGTCAAGGGAAGAACATGAGGAACACTTGAAATTAGTATTACAGCGATTGAGAGAAAAGAAGCTGTATGCTAAATTTTCTAAGTGTGAGTTTTGGCTTAATCAGGTGATATTTCTGGGCCACACTATGTCTAAGGAAGGGATTTCAATGGATCTGAGTAAAGTTCAGGCAATCCTTGAATGGCAGAAGCCGAGGACAGTAAAAGAAGTCAGGAGTTTTTTAGGCCTAGTAGGTTACTATCGGTGATTTGTAGTGGGATTTGCCCAGTTGGCTAAACCGTTGACAGCTCTTACCAAACAGAAAACTCCTTTTGTATGGTTAGAAGCATGTGAGGAAAGCTTCCAGGAGTTAAAGAAGAGATTAACAACAACTCTTGTGTTAGTGTTACCACAGGAGGGTGTAGATTACGATATTTATACAGATGCCTCTTTGCAGGGACTTGGCGCCGTATTGATGTAGTTAGGTAGGGTTATAGCTTATGCCTCTTGTCAACTAAAAGAGTACGAGACAAGATACCCTACGCATGACCTAGAGTTGGTAGTTGTGGTCTTTGCCTTAAAGATTTGGGGGCATTACCTTTGTGGTGTAAAGAGTAATATCTACACTGATCATAAGAGTTTAAAGTACTTCTTCACTCAGAAGAAGTTGAATATGAGACAGAGAAGGTGGTTAGAGCTGGTTAAGGATTATGAATGTGAGATCAAGTATCAACTGGGGAAAGCCAATGTCGTAGCCGATGCCTTGAGTAGAAAAGTTTATCTGTTCTAGCTCACTAAGCAAAAAGTGTTGCTAGAAGAACTGTGTAGAGAACAGATTGAAGTGTTTCCATGAAGGATTGCCAGTTTAGAGGTTCAGTTTACTTTACTGGAGGAAGTCAGAGAAAAATAAGTGGCGGATGGGTGGTGTCAGAAAACAGTTCAACAAGTGCATGAGGGTAAGATATTAGAGTTTCAAGTAATAGATGGAGTCCTCTATTTCAGAAATCGGTTGTGTATTCCTTCGAATGATGATTTGAGAAAGAGAATCCTTACAGAAGCTCATGACATACCATACACCGCTCATCCTGGAGCAACCAAGATGTATCAAGACATAAAGAAAGGCTATTGGTGGTCAGGTATGAAGAGAGACATTGCTGAGTTTGTAGCTAAATGTCTGGTTTGTTAGCAGGTGAAAGTAGAACACCAACGGCCGTCAGGGTTGCTTCAGCCGCTTAGTATTCCAGAGTGGAAATGGGAGAGTATTTCGATGGATGTCATCACAGGTCTCCCTAGAGTTTAGAAAGGGTATAATGTTATATGGGTGATTGTGGATAGGTTAACCAAGTCAGCCCATTTCCTTTCAATAAAGGAAAGCACCACTACAGATCAGTTGGCTCAGATTTATATTAAGGAGATAATCAAATTGCTTGGTATGCCCAAGACAATAGTGTCAGATAGAGATTCCAGGGTTGTTTTAGCTTTCTGGATGAGTTTACAGAGGAATTTGGGTACCCGTTTAGCATTCATTATTGCCTATCATCCTCAAACGAATGGCCAAATAGAGAGAACGAACCGGGTGCTTGAAGATATGTTGAGAGCTTGCTGTATGGATTATAAAGTATCCTGGCATGAGATGTTACCCTTAGTGGAGTTTGCCTACAACAACAGTTATCAGTCTATAATTAAAATGGCACCTTATGAGGCTTTATATGGTATACGATGTAGGTCTCAACTACATTGGGATGAGATCGGTGAAAAGGATGAGTTGAATATAGCTATTGGGCCAAAGGTGACTCAGAAAATGATAGAGGATGTCAAGCTAATCAGAAACAGAATAAAGCAAGCCCAAGATTGACAAAAAAGTTATGCCGATTTGAAGAGGAAAGAAATTGAGTTCCAAGTGGGTGATAAAGTGTTTCTGAAAGTTTCCCACTACAAGCGAGTAACGCACTTCGGGAATAAAGGGAAGTTAGCACTGAGATACATAGGTCCATTTGAGATTTTATAGTGAGTGGGAAAGGTAGCTTACAGATTGCCACTACCACCTAGTATGGACAAGGTGCATGATGTTTTCCATATCTCGATGCTACGGAAGTATGTAAGGGACCCCTCCCATATTTTGAGTGTAAAGGCTATTGAGTTAGCAGAGAACCTTGTGTACGAGGAACGCCCAGTTCAGATTTTAGACTGACAAATTAAAGAGCTCCGGAATAAGAGTATTCCGTTAGTGAAGGTCCTTTGGAGAAATCACAAGGTCGAAGAGGCAGCTTGGGAGGTAGAACAAGACATGCAGAATCGCTTCCCAGAGTTGTTTGTATGAATTTCGGGGACAAAATTCTTTTAAGGGGGGGAGAATTGTAACACCCCACTTGAGGTATGTAGCTAATGTTTCTTATTTTGCTCTTATTTGAGTCGATTTATTATTAGTATTGTTTGGTTGGCCCTTAGTTGAATGGAGATATTGGTTTGGTTAAGTGTTTGCCTTGGAAATTATGAAGAATTGGCGAAACTTTTAGGGTTACAGGCTTCGCGGGGGCGAAGAAGAATCTTCGATGTGGCGAAGAGGTGTTTTGGCCCACGGTGAGTTGTTGGAGTGTTTTGCCACGGCGACGGAATTGTCTTCACCGCAGCAACGAGTTGGCTGAAAAATTTATGGAAGTTTAGATATTTTCTTCCCTAAGGGCAATTTGACCATTCTACCCCAAATTAGTGGGAAATGTGGGGAGTAAAATGTAAAGGAAATTTCATGGAAAATATATTGGTATGGGGGTGTGATTGTGATGAATTAAAGGATATAGATGGAATTCCCAAGGAAGAGTAAGGGCAATATGGGAATGCTTGCCTATAAGTTGAGCTAAAAGGATTTAAGTCATTGCAAACCTTTCATTCTTCTTCTCCACCGCCATTCTCCTTTCCTACTTCCTCTCAACTCCTCTTTCATTAGTTCAAGGATTTTTAGAGGGCTTTTTGGAGTGATTGGAGTAGAAAATCAAGCTAAGGCATCCTAAGGTAAGGATTCTTGCTTTGGATGTGAGGCTTTGTGTATATTAAAGTTGTATGGTTTTATTGTTAAAGGGTAGAGAAAAGTCAAGCAAGCAAAGGAAAAGAAAATACTAGTGAGAGTTCTCCATTACAAGGTAAGTAAATCCCCACCCAAGTTGAGATTTGAGAACTTTCTTGAGTAGAGATTTAATAGCAATTATGTATGCATGTTATGTGCATGTTATATGCTATGAAATTGAGATTAATTATCCATGTTGTGATTGAATACACTTCATTTAAGAGAAGTGTTGATATGTGATGAGAAGATGTAGTTGAGATGAGGTTTGGAAGGTTTTGAGTAAACCTTTTTAGAAGTGTTATTCCTTGGTAGGATTTATAGCTATGTGAGGGAGTATTCTCCCATTTGGGATGGTTAGAGAAAGGAATAGAGCTATTGTTATAGTAAAGTCTTTATATGCACTTGAGTTGTTTGATGAAATGCCTAAGAGGTGTTTGAGTATGAGCAGTAAGCCTAAATTCTTGCAATATTGCATGTTGGCATCTCATAAGTGTAATAGGGGAAATGAACCATCCATGTGCATTAATTGTGCGTTGAGGAGTGACTTAAGAAAGAGTAGAAAACTTTGTGAATGAACTACTCTAAGAGTAAAGAGAATGAGAAGTGCTAGTTCTAGAGTAGAGTGAATGAGAAGAGCACTAAAAACGGGTAGGTGCTTTGTGATCTCCACCCGATAGCTATGAGAAACGGGTTGACGCTTTGTGATCTCCACCCGATAGTTATGAGAAAACGGGTTGACACTTTGTGATCTCCACCCGATAGTTATGAGGAAACGGGTTGACGCTTTGTGATCTCCTCCCGATAGTTATGAGAAATGGGTTGATGCTTTGTGATCTCCACCTGAAAGTCACGAAGAGTGGGTTGGTGCTGTGTGAACTCCACCCGCCTGTGCATCCGGCAAGATGAGGCCATGACATATAGTTGAGGTTAATAAAAAGAAAGTTGTGTGAAATAGAAACAGAAAAAGAAATAGTGTATGGAAAGAATTAAGAGAAATAGTTACGGGGATAGACAAGTAGAGGACTTACTTACTGAGCATCATTTTGTGCTCACCCTGTTATTTTTCCTTTGTGGTTGTAGGATCTAGGTGATGTTGCAGTCGGTTGGGCGTCGACAAGTGAGGAGCAATAGCCACACTGTCCCCTGTTTTGAATGGCATTTTGTAAATGATACTCTTTTGTACAAAGAATGTATGTACATAATACAAGAAAATGTTTGGGCCCATTTACTTTTGTTATTGTACATGTATTTTATTAGTATACAGCAGTTATTACATCCTTGCATTATTGGTAGTTTCTATTTCAATAAAGTTTTATGTGATTTAGGAGCAAATATTAACTTGATGACTTTCTCCATTTACAAGAAACTTGGATTGGGGGAAGTGAAGCCTACCATGGTGTCTTTACAATTGGCGGATAAATCCATAACACATCCTAGGGGCATGGTGGAGGATGTCTTAATAGAGGTGGAAAATTTTATCTTTCCGGTTGATTTTATAATTCTTGATATGGAAGAAGATCTGAACATACCTTTAATACAAGAAATGCCTTTTCTAGCTACAAGTGGACTTTAATAAATGTGTACCAAGGAAAACTAATCTTAAGGGTGGAAGATGAACAAGTGAAGTTCAATGTTTTCAATACTAAGAAATATCCATCCAAGTTAGATACTTGCTTTAAGATTAGCATCCTTGATGACATAGTACCTAAAAATTTGGAAGGAAACTACCCAATTTCACCCTTAGAAAATTGTTTAGTCAACTCTAGGACTATGGAGGCCAGAATTACAAATGAGAGGGTGAATGATCAGCCAATGAAGCCTTATGCTAATGTTGAAATTAAAGATGCATGGGTTTCAATTTTCCTTGACAACCCAGATTGAAGAAGTCAAAAAGTCGAGCTTATGACTTTAACTAAGCACTCCTTGAGAGGCAACCCAAGTTGTTTATTTTATTTTATTTTTAATTCCTTTTTCTTTTTCTTTTATTGATTAATTTTTTATTTTTGCAAGTGTTAGTTTTTAGGTGTGTTCAATTCTTTTCGTTTAGTTAAATAATGTTGATGTTGTGTTTATCACTCTAAATTCATAAATTTAACGAGCGATGTGTATGATCGATGAGTTGTGCCATAAGTTTCTTTGTTTTGATAGGATTAAATAGCAACAATGGAAGAAACGAGTTGGTGATCAAATTGTCACGCATTTTCGCACTTTGCTATTTCAAAGGGGGGGTAAATTTTCTTTTTCTCTTTTTCCTTTTGTTTACATTTGTACAGTGGGGACAATGTAGATCTTAGGTTGGGGGTAACGAAAATATCTTCCAAAATTTTTGAATTTATGGATTCATAGAAAGGTTATCTTCCAATGTCACATGGCATGTATCTCTCTAAGGATATGTGTCTTAAAACACAAGAGGAGAGAGATAGGATTAGAGGTATTCCTTATGCTTTAGCAGTGGGATCTATAATGTACACCATGTTATGTACTAGGATTGATGTCTCATATGCCTTGAGCATTTGTAGTATATATCAATCGGATCTAGGTGAAACACCCTGGACAGCAGTCAAGAACATTTTTAAGTACCTTAAGAGGACTAAGAATATGTTCTTGGTCTATGGAGGAGATGATGATCTCACTGTAAGAGGATATAGTGATGCCAGTTTTCAAACTGACAAGGATGATTATCGATTGCAGTCAGGTTACATGTTCCATCTTAATGGGGCTGTAGTGAGCTAGAAAAGTTCAAAACAAAGCACTGTAGCGGATTCTAAAATGGAAGTCGAGTATATCGCATTGGGTGATGTGGCCAAAAAGATTGTTTGGATCAAAAAGTCCATGATTGAACTAGAGGTGATTCCGAGCATTGTTGATCCAATTGTGTTTTACTGTGACAACAATGGTGCCATAGCTTAGGCAAAAGAACCACGATCTCACCAATGATCCAAGCACATATACGACAATACCATCTCATTAAAGAAATCGTGAAGAGAGGTGACGCACAAATCGATAGAGTACCTACTGACGATAACATCGCAGACCTACTTACGAAAGTTTTGTCGTAGTAGAAGCATGATAGGCACATAACATCATATGGGATCAAATGTATGAATGATTGGCTATAGTGGAAGTGGGAGATTGTTAGAGTAGTCGCACTAGAGCCAATGTTTTTGCTGTTGTAAAATTATTTCAAATAAATGAATAAAAGACATCACTTATTTATGAGAATATATACTATAACATCTATTTACAGCACATAAAGAAAATAGTATATGTCCTTAGAAAGGTTGAGACTAGCGACAAGGGAATTAAATGTTATAAATCTTAATTGTGAGAACCTTATGAGCACAAATTGTGATCCTTCTTAAACTGTCCATAGTCATAGTATAAATCTGACTAAGGACATAGATTATATGAAGACACTATCATCGTACTGAACGATCCTATCGAAAGGTAGTGACAGATCTCACAAGTCAAGGTTGTGGGCATCAACTCGGTGCAACGCATGGGTGTTTGCTTGTGCAAGTACACTGGACTCACCCATCAGAGGATTCCACACAAAATGGTAAACCAGTGTCTGTGGAATATATCCTCTTACGGATGGTGGTGCATTGGGTCTTTTGACTTGAGATCACCAAAGCACCGTGTGTAAATATCGATGTGATTTGACACTAGCCTAACATCATCTCTCTTAGGGATTGCCAAAACAGTGATGATTGGTTACATCTAGAAGGACACTATGGCTATGGTGGATCAACAAAGGATTCATCACTCTTGGTTATAGGAGATCTTATCTCGGCGAGATACTTGGTTAAAGAACTATGACCTCAAATCCTTGGCCATGGTGGAATCGAGTTGGCGTTCGAATCCAATTTTATAGTCGTTAGGTTCAAGAACCAAATATAGAACATGTCAAGGTAGCTTTTGAGGTAGACATTATTTCTGTACCTCAAACCTTGATGAGATATAAGATAATGAAATGGATTGAATTGCACAGTAACCATACCGTACACAAGGTAAGCATAAATCGCTGATTCTTTACTTATCGGGGAGTCATGATGCCTTGCTAGAGGTCAATCTTGATTGGTGTACGAAAACACTAATTGCTTGATACTTAATTAGTTATCAAAACACTGTTGACAAAGTGAAGAGCCTTCGGGTCACACACACGTAGAAGGTAGTTAAGTGAGAAATGGAAATGGAAGGACAATCTTGTCCTTGGGCCAAAAAGGGTATTTCGATAATTTGGGAGTCCAGGGGCATTTTCTTCATTATGGGTAAAAAGGGCACTTTGGTAATTTTGCTAAGGGGTTGACGCCATTATCCAATTTATTGGGAGAATTTTTAGTAAAATTGGAATCATATTAATTTAAATTAATATGGAGAGTACATATTTAATTCAATTAAATATTTATTAAAACCCATATATTAAATATGATATATATATATATATGGATTAAATAAATAGTATATTTATTTATTAAGGATATTTATTTATATAGGAATTAAATACATTGGAATATTTATTTAATTAAGATTCATATTTAAGGAGAATATCTTTAAGAGATATTCTAATCCCTTATATCAAGGATTGAAATCCAATTCAAATAAAAATTAAAAGGATTGTAATCCAATCAAAATAGGAATTAAGGATTTACGATCCTTATTAGATTCTTATTTGGGATTGCCTATATAAAGGGTCATTGGGTTTTGATTTAAGAGAGGAATTCCTGTAAAGTTAATTTTGTAAATTGAATAACAAAATTAACTCTCCCATTCACGCCAAACCCTAGCCACCTTGTGTGAGTTTTTCTCACACAAATTTTGGCCACCTTCACTTAAGCCCTCCGATTGATCTAGCAGTCAATCCTGGGGTAATCCCAAACCTGCCTTCGTGTGTATACTGTCAAACTCGATCCTACGTTGGGCCAATAGCGAAGTACCTATGAACAATACTTGTCAACAGTATCCGCAAACAGTACCCCATGAAGAGTATCCATGAATAGTACCCCCTGTGAACAGTGTGTGAACAATGTCAGTGAATAGTACTAAAAGTTTTAATCCAGAGAAGGAGTTACCAATGGGAGCAGCCAAGGGGACCTATAATCCTATCCTTTGTATGGGTTAAATTTCATGTATATTAATATGTCGAAATCGTGATCCTGGGTAAGGGAATAGTGCCATGGCAAGAATTTTTTTGTTATTTCGCGCTTGCCACGACACGGTTCTTACATAATATGTCATTGACATACAACACTAGGAATGCCACTGTGCTCCCACTGATTTTCTTGTCTACAAAAGGCTTGTCTTCATTTTTTATAAACTCGAATTCTTTTACGGATTCATCAAAATGAATGTTCTAGCTCTTTGATGCTTGCTTGAGTCCATTAAAGGATCTCTTCTGTTAGGAAACGATCAAGTTATGGCATCTGAAACAAAAACATAAACAACATGGATCGTTCCTTAGAACCAAGATCAAGGCACAAATTTACAGTTTATACAACATATATTACAATCTGCAGAAAATCAATTTAAAGTTAAGAAACCATACCTATGTTTGGAGGCTCCTCCAACTTTAACTCCGAATGGGTTTTCTACCAATCCAAGGGTAGGATCGAACCACCGCTAGTCCGCAGAAAGATAACCCCAAGGAACTAAAGAGGGAGAGAAAAGGGGGCTGGAGTTTTGCTTTGTGAATGAATTGAATTAATTAATAATTTCACAAAGTGTTGCACTTATATAGTGCACACTATGCCCTATTCCTTCATGGAATGGGCTTGGGCACCAACCCAAACAACCCCTATGTCCAAACAGCCCCATTTAGATATTTTAATAATTATTATTGTTATTTCAATTAAATTAATATATATATATTTCATATATTAACATTTAACAATAACAATAATTCATTTAAATATATGCGAACACATATTTAAATATAATTTTACTTATTTCATTTTATTAACAAATTAAATAAAGGCTACGACCTTAGCAAATTTAATTGCACTGTGAAATTACCAAAATACCCTTTCACTTAAAAAGACAAAAATGCCCTTCTTATAAAATTGTTCTTAAATTATCTTCTATGTGTGTGACCCATAGGCTCCTCATCATACTGGTAGTGTGTAGTATCGCGATTAACACCAATTAATCGTCTCACTACGCACATACCAAAATTAGCCCCTAGCAAGGCATTATGGCCGCTCGATAGATTCAGATTCAACGAAGCATCTACCTGTCAACAATATGGTTATCATGCAATCCAATCCTTTCATCATCCGTTATCTCAACGAGACTGAGGCATAGAAATAGTGTCAACCTTAGTTACTCTCAATATTATTTATTCAGTTATTGGACCAATGACCGAAATTATAAACTGGATAGAGCAACAACTCAATCCCACTGTGGCCACAATTTTATAGTAATTGCCATTTACTGAATTGCGCCATGAGATAACATCCCCCGTACCCAAGAGTGATGAATCCTCTGTCGATCCACCATAGTCTTGATACACTCCTTGATGCAGCCAATCACTACCATATTGACAACTCTATATAGAACTGTGTTGGGCTAGTGTCAAACTGCACCAATCGGTGCACAAGGCGCTCTGGTGATCTCAAGTCTAAGGATCACATGCACTACCATTCGTTAGAGGATTTGTTCCATAAACACTGGGGTTAACATCCATATGCAATCCTCTGGTGGGTCAGGCTAGTGAACTTGCCTACAGCAAGCACCTATGTGCTGCACCAGGTTGTCACCAAACAACCTTGACAAGTGAGATCAGTCACTGCCTTTCAACAGGGTCATTCAACACTATGATAGCCTTATTGTATTATCTGTGCCCTTACTTCAGAATAATACTAGGGCCACGGACGCTTCTAAAATGGCCATCATATGTGTGCATAAGGTTCTGACTATAGAGATTTGAAACACTTGATACCCTCGTCTCGGTTCTACCATTCTAAGACATATATCAATACGTACAATGATGATTTACGCGATATAGAATAAAATGCCTTTTATTGATCAATGAACATTATTGTTGTAACGCCCCACTTGAGGTATGTAGTTAAATTATTTTTGCATTGCTTGAATATTTATTAATCTGTTCTCATTTGAGCTTGCATGTTGTTATTTTTAGTTGGTTGGCCCTTAGTTGAATTTTGTTAAAGTTTTTTTGAGAAAAATGTGAAGAAAATCTCTTAAACTTTCATTAGGGGTAAAATGGTCTTTTTACTCAAAATTAGTTAAAAAATTAGGGAGTGAAAAGAGATAGAATTTCATGGAGAATGTAATGAAAATTAGGGCATTATTGTAATTGACTAAGGGACATAACTAGAATTTCTAAGAAAGAGCAAGGGCAAAATGGGAATGATTGTATGTAAGTTGAGCTAAAACGGGTTTAAGTGTTGAAAGCCCTTCATTCTTCACCATCTCCACCGCCATTCTCATTCCCTAATTTCTCTCAATCCTCCACTCAATCTTCCAAGAATTTCTAAGGATTTTTGGGGTAGTTTTTAGTAGAGATTTAATCTAAAGCATCCTAAGGTAAGGATTCTTGCTTTAGATGAGAATTTGCTTATGATTTGTTAAAGTCTTATGTTGTTATTGCTTAAAGTTGTAGATAGAAGACAAGATACAAAAGGGAAGGAGAAGTGCTAGAGAAGCCATTTACCCATCAAGTAAGTAAATCCAACCCAAGTTAAGGTTCAAGCAATCAAATGATTGATATGCATGCTTATGTTTATTAGCTTGAGATTGATTGTTGAGAATGATATTATCGATGAGTTGATGGCTTTTGATGAGAAGATTTGAGCCATGAGAAGTAGAAATGAAGTTGTGGTAACCAAGTGAAGTTTGGTTACATTTACAAAGAATTTAAGTAGAATATTTGAAGTGTTTTTCTTGGCCATGTTTAGATTTATTGTGGAGGAGTTTTGCTCCATGAATGGATGGTTAAAGAAGTAGAGATGTATCAAAAATAGAATTAAAGTATGCATGCATTATGTTTGATGAAATGCATAAGTGAAAAGCCTAAGTGAAAACTTCCCTATCACAACCGTGACCTTCTGAGTGATGTTTGGGCATCTTACATATTGAACTGGGTTGAGACCGAAACATAAAAGTTGTAGCCCTGTCTCTAAGCTTTAAAAAAAACCTAAATCGTGGCAATCCGATATGTATAACTCAAGTTATGACTTCTTGAGTGTGACCTGTGCAAAATGACTATCTTGATGCAACATTGCATTTGTGCATTTCATGAGTGCATTAATGAGCATGAATCATCCATATGCATTAGAGAAAGAGTAGAAAAAGAGTAGAGAACTTTGAGTGTGAGCTTTATTAAGAGAAAAGAGAGAAAAAGAGAATAGAGTAGGTTGTGCGATGGGGAACCCGTGAGTAATAGGTTGAGTATTCCCGCATGTACGCCGCATTGAGAAAGCGGCATGAGTATGAGAGAGGGAAGTGGTGTAGCCCGTGAGAGTGCATGTGGATGAGGGCTATACCTGAGAGTACCCGAGAGAGAGATTATATACTCACATGGCCAAGGATTCCGAATCCATGCATAACCGAGTCTGATCGCTAAGAACGAGTAGAAGTCATGAAGAGCGGGAACGAGTCCCGGTCGTGCCCCCGGTAAGATGGGGTCGTGACTTACTAAAGAGAGTTAGTAGAAAAAGTTCTTTTAAGAAAGAGAATGAGAGAGAGAGAAACAGAAAGAGAAAACAGAGAGAAGTATAAAAGAGAGAGTAAATGAGAATTGTTGGTAAAACTTAGAGAGAGAAAGTTACTGGGATAGATGACTAGAGGGTTTACTTACTGAGCATTATTTGTGCTCACCCCGTTGTCTTTCTATGTTTTTGCAGGATTTAGGTGAGGACACGGTTGGATGGATGTCAACACGCGAGGTGGAATGGCCACATTGTCTACATAGTTTTTGATAGTTTTTGTTTATGATACTAATTTTGTATAAAGTATGTATATGTTTAATAAAAGAAAAAATTTGGGCCCAACTACTTATGTTATTATACTTGTATTTTATTATGTATATTTTTATGAGTATTTAAATAGGAAGTAGTTATTACATTTTTGGTATCAGAGCCGAGATTTTGGGATTTGACAGTGTACCATTCTCATCGCTACGATGTCCGAGAGCTGATTGTGTAAGTTAATTCTTTCCTTACATTAAGTGTTCTCTTGAATTGATCAAGTGTGGTTGTTTTGTAGATGAGGCGTAGTAATACGAAGAAGGGTAAGAGTGTGATGAACGAGGGAGAATCCTCTAACCCACCAGAACTAACTCCCTCTACTCTTGATGAGATGAGGATTCGAACCATTGTACAACAGGTGTTAGCTAAGAGTCAGGAGAGAGCTATACAGGAAAGAACCGAGACCCCTAGCAGAGTACCGACCACAAGACACGAGCGAGAAGGGCCAATACCTTAGACAGTACAGAGTCGAGTTGATCCGATTCAAGGGCTTGCAAACCAGCACCAACCGTTAGAGTTTAGGGGTACTAGGGACCCGTTAGAAGCAGAAGAGTGGTTTAAGTCCGTAGAGCAGACGGCGGTACTGTTTCCCATGAATGCCAGTTTCTTATTTCGTGGAGATGCCCGAATTTGGTGGGAATTAATGGAAGAGACTCATGACATGGCCTCGATGACTTGGGAGGAATTTAGGAGATTGTTTGAGGCCGAGTATCGAACAAAAGATCGAATACACGAGAAGGTCCAAGAATTTACTAATTTGAAGCAGAGGACTAGTACAGTGAAAGAATATTCAGTATGATTCAACTCCCTTGCTCGCTTTGCACCTGGGATAGTGTACACACCGAAGTTAATGGAGGGACAAGTTCGTGCAAGGGTTGAGACCATATATTGCCTGAGATGAAATGACAGGAGCCAAGCCCCCTCATACCTACAATGAAGCTCTAACACAAGCTTTAAGGGTAGAGATCTATGTAAATAAATACATTACAGAAGGGTTAGCTTCAATAGTATCTAGGTGAGCCATCCACCACTTTACAGAGGGAGAGAGTAGATGCCACAAAGAATAGAGAAGTAAGGGCTAAAAAGAAGTTTCAACCCAGGAAGAATAGGAGAGATTGGCAGAACAAACGACCCAGGACAGAAGGGTTTCCCCCTTGTGCTAAATGCGGGAGGAACCATTCAGGAGAGTGTTTGAGAGACCAAAATGTGTGTTACAGGTGCCGACAGCCAGGGCATCTGATGAGGGATTGTAAACCTCCTCTCCCACCGACAGCTCAGACTCCTAGAGGTACAAATGTCAGAGTATTTACAGTGGCACAGGGTGAAGCTGAGGCCAGTCCCTCAGCCGTAACTGATCAATTGTTATTTCATGCTGCTCCTTTATATGTTTTAATTGATTTTGGACCTACCCATTCTTTTATATCTCATGGAATGATAGAGAGATTAAGTTTGAAACCTACTAGAGTGAGTCAACCTATTAAGATAGAGTTACCTGATAGGGTGAGTGTTCTGACTCAGGAGATGCTGTTAGGAGAGTTCGTAGTGATCCATGGTCGAGAGTTAGTAGTTGATTTAATAGTTTTTGATATGTCGGACTTTGATGTGATATTGGGCATGGATTTCCTAGGGAGGTATGGAGTAGAAATTGATTGTCGGAAGAAGAAGGCGAGATTTAATCTCGATAGTGGAGATAAATTTAGTTTTGGAGAGGGCCATCAGTTGAGCATGTTGATTAGTAGTGTGAAGGCTAGAAAGATATTGAGAAAGGGGTGTTCTGGATATATTGCTCATGTAGTATAGAGTGGTGACGTTCCACAGTCAGAAATTCAGAGGGTGCCGATAGTTCAAGAATTCCTATATGTGTTTCTGGAAGACTTACCGGGTTTGCCACCGGAAAGAGAGATTGAGTTTAGTATTGAACTAGCACAAGGACCATCACCCATATCTAAAGTCCCTTACCAAATGGCCCTAGTAGAGCTTCAGGAATTAAAGAAGCAACTTCAAGAGCTTTTAGATAAAGGTTTTATCCGACCAAGTCATTCTCCCTCGGGAGCTCCAATTCTATTTGTAAAGAATAAAGACGGGTCACTACGGATGTGTATTGATTACAGAGAGCTAAATAAAGTGACAGTGAAGAATAAGTACCCATTACCTCGGATAGATGATTTGTTTGATCAATTGAAGGGAGCAGCAGTATTCTCCAAAATTGATTTGAGATCAGGGTACCATCAGGTAAGAGTGGCCGACTAGGATATAGCTAAGATTGCTTTCCATATAAGGTATGTGCATTATGAATTCATAGTTCTGCCGTTTGGCTTGACTAATGCCCCAGCTGTTTTTATGGATTTGATGAACCAGTTATTCCATGACTATCTGGATCAGTTTATAGTAGTATTCATTGATGATATTCTGGTTTATTCCAAGTCGAGAGAAGAACATGAGGAACATTTGAGAATAGTGCTACAACGGTTGAGGGAAAAGCGGTTGTTTGCTAAGTTTTCTAAATGTGAGTTTTGGCTCAACCAAGTAATATTTTAGGGCATACAATGTCCAAGGAAGGGATTTCAGTAGATCTGAGTAAGGTAAAGGCAATCCTTGAGTGGCAGAGGTCGAAGATAGTAAAATAGGCCAGAAGTTTCTTAGGACTAGCAGGTTACTACAGACGATTTTTTGAAGGGTTCGCCCAGTTGGCTAAACCATTGATAGCTCTTACCAAATAGAAGACTCCTTTTGTATGGTCAGAAGCATGTGAGGAATGTTTCCAAGAGTTGAAGAAGAGGTTAACAAAAACTCTTGTGTTAGTGTTACCACATGAGGGTGTAGATTATGACATTTATACAGATGCCTCTCTGCAAGGACTTGGTGCAGTGTTAATGTAGTTAGGTAGGGTGATAGCATATGCCTCTCGGCGATTAAAAGAGTATGAGATGAAATACCATACGCATGACCTAGAGTTGGCAGCCGTGATCTTTGCATTAAAGATTTGGAGGCATTACCTTTATGGTGCAAAGAGTAAGATCTATACTGATAATAAGAGTTTAAAGTACTTCTTCACTCAAAAGGAGCTGAATATGAGACAGAGAAGGTGGTTAGAGCTGCTTAAGGACTATGATTGTGAGATCAAGTATCAACCAGGGAAAGCCAATGTAGTAGCCGATGCCTTGAGTAGAAAAGCTTATTTGTTCCGGCTCACTAAGTAGAAAGAGTTGATAGAAGAATTATGTAGAAAATAGATTGAAGTGATTTCGGGAAGGATTGCTAGGTTAGAGGTTCAATCTACTTTATTGGAGGAAGTTAGAGTTAAGCAAGTAGCTGATGAGCGATGTCAGAAAATAGTTCAGCAAGTACATGAGGGCAAGGTAACGGAGTTCCATTTAGTGGATGGTGTCCTCTATTTCAGATATCGGTTGTGTATCCCTCAAAATGATGAGTTAAGAAAGAGAATTCTTATGGAAGCTCATGACACACCATACACTGCTCATCCTGCAGCAACAAAGATGTACCAAATGTAAAGAAAGGCTACTAGTGGCCAGGTATGAAGAGAGACATTGCAGAGTTTGTAGCTAAATGCCTGACTTGTCAACAGGTGAAAGCAGAACACCAAAAGCTGTCAGGGTTGCTTCAGCCACTTAGTGTTCCATAGTGGAAATGGGAGAGTATTTCGATGGATTTTATCACAGGTCTCCCTGGAGTACAGAGAGGATATAATGCTATATGGGTGATTGTGGATAGATTAACTAAGTCTGCCCATTTCCTCCCAATAAAGGAGAGGACCACTACGGATCAGTTGGCTCAGATTTACATTAAAGAGATAGTTAGGTTGCATGGTGTGCCCAAGACAATGATATGCATCCAGACAGAGATTCCAGATTTGTCTCAGCTTTCTAGACTAGTTTACAGAGAAATTTGGGTACCCGTTTGGCATTCAGCACTGCCTATCATCCTCAGACGGATGGCCAAACAGAGAGAATGAATCAGGTGCTTGAGGATATGTTGAGAGCTTGCTGTATGGATTATAAAGCATCCTGGCATGAAATGTTACCCTTAATGGAGTTTGCCTACAACAACAGTTATCAATCTACAATTAAGATGGCACCTTACGAGGCTTTGTCTGGTAGACGATGTAGGTCTCCACTACATTGGGATGAGATAGGTGAAAAGTATGAGTTGAGTACCGCTCTTAGGCCAGAGGTGACTCAGAAAATGATAGAAGATGTAAGATTAATTAGAAACAGAATGAAGCAAGCCCAAGATCGATAGAAGAGTTATGCCGACTTGAAGAGAAAAGAGGTTGAATTTCAAGTGGGTGATAAAGTATTTCTGAGAGTTTCCCCCTATAAGCGAGTGATGCGCTTCGGTAATAAAGGAAAGTTAGCACCGAGATATGTAGGTCCATTTGAGGTATTGCAACGAGTGGGAAAAATGGCCTACAAATTGGTACTACCACTTAGTATGGACAAGGTGCATGATGTTTTCCATGTCTCGATGCTACGGAAGTACATAAGTGATCCCTCCCATGTCTTGAGAATAGAGGATGTTGATGTAGAAGAGAACCTTGCGTATGAGGAGCGTCTAGTACTGATTTTGGACCGAAGGATTAAAGAGCTCCAGAATAAGAGCATTCCACTAGTAAAAGTCCTTTGGAGAAATCACAAGGTAGAAGAGGCCACATGGGAGGTAGAGCAAGACATGCAGAAACGTTACCCGGAGTTATTTGTGTTAATTTCAGGGACAAAATTCTTTTTAGGGGAAGGGGGGAGGAGAATTGTAATGCCCCACTTGAGGTATGAAGCTAAATTATTGTTGCATTGCTTGAATGTTTATTGATTTGTTCTCATTTGAGCTTGCATGTTGTTATTTTTGGTTGGTTGGCCCTTAATTGAATTTTGTTAAAGTTTTTTTGAGAAAAATGTGAAGAAAATCCCTTAAACTTTCATTAGGGGTAAAATGGTCTTTTCACTCAAAATTAGTTAAAAAATTGGGGAGTGAAAAGAGATAGAATTTCATGCAGAATGTAATGAAAATGAGGGCATTATTGTAATTGACTAAGGGACATAGATGAAATTTTCAAGAAAGAGCAAGGGCAAAATGGGAATGATTGTATGTAAGTTGAGCTAAAAAGGGTTTAAGTGTTGAAAGCCCTTCATTCTTCACCATCTCCACCGCCATTCTCATTCCCTAATTTCTCTCAATCCTCCACTCAATCTTCCAAGAATTTCTAAGGATTTTTGGGGTAGTTTTTAGTAGAGATTTAATCTAAAGCATCTTAAGGTAAGGATTCTTGCTTTAGATGAGAATTTTGCTTATGATTTGTTAAAGTCTTATGTTGTTATTGCTTAAAGTTGTAGATAGAAGACAAGATACAAAAGGGAAGGAGAAGTGCTAGAGAAGCCATTTACCCATCAAGTAAGTAAATCCAACCCAAGTTAAGGTTCAAGCAATCAAATGATTGATATGCATGCTTATGTTTATTAGCGATTTATTGTGGAGGAGTTTTGCTCCATGAATGGATGGTTAAAGAAAGAAGTAGAGATGTATCAAAAATAGAATTAAAATATGCATGCATTATGTTTGATGAAATGCCTAATTGAAAAGCCTAAGTGAAAACTTCCCTATCACAGCCGTGACTTTCTGAGTGATGTTTGGGCAACTTACAGATTGATCTGGGTTGAGACCAAAACATAAACGTTGTAGCCCTATCTCTAAGCTTTAAAACGAAATGAAAATCGTGGCAATCCGATATGTATAACTCAAGTTATGCCTTCTTGAGTGTGACCTGTGCAGAATGACTATCTTGATGCAATATTGCATTTGTGCATTTCATGAGTGCATTAATGAGCATGAATCATCCATATGCATTAATTATGCATTAGAGAAAGAGTATAAAAAGAGTAGAGAACTTTGAGTGTGAGCTTTATTAAGAGAAAAGAGAGAAAAAGAGAATCGAGTAGGTTGTGCGATGGGGAACCCGTGAGTAATGGGTAGAGTATTCCCGCATGTACGCCGCATTGAGAGAGCGGCATGAGTATGAGAGAGAGAAATGGTGTAGCCCATGAGAGTGCATGCGGATGAGGGCTATACTTGAGAGTACCTAAGAGAGAGATTATATACTCACATGGCCAAGGGTTCCGAATCCATGCATAACCGAGTCCGATCGGCTAAGAACGAGTAGAAGTCACAGAGAGCAGGAACGAGTCCCGGCTGTGCCCCGATGAGATTGGGCTGTGACTTACTAAAGAGAGTTAGTAGAAAGGAGTTCTAAGAAAGAGAAATAGAGAGAGAGAAACAGAAAGAGAAAACAGAGAGAAGTATAAAAGAGAGAGTAAATGAGAATTGTAAGGAAAGACTTAGAGAGAGAGAGTTACGGGGATAAATGACTAGAAGGTTTACTTACTAAGCATTATTTGTGCTCACCCCACTATCTTTCTATGTTTTTGCAGGATTTAGGCGAGGACACGGTCGGATGGACGTCAGCACATGAGGAGGAATGGCTATATTGTCTACATAGTTTTTGATAGTTTTTGTTTAAGATACTAATTTTGTATAAAGAATGTATATGTTTAATAAAAGAAAAAATTTGAGCCCAACTACTTATGTTATTATACATGTATTTTATTATGTATATTTTTATGAGTATTTGAATAGGAAGTAGTTATTACAATTTCAAAGAGTCAATTCTATTATAATTGATTGGCTCTGGGGCACCCACTCTAACATCTTCAACTTTCATACCTTCCCTGCTTCTCCATCAAGAACGAAACTATTGGGTTGCCTCACATAGAAGTCCTCTTCAAGGTTTCCATTTAGGAAAGCAGTTTTGACATCCATCTACAAAATTTCAAGTCGTGGTATGCAACAATAGCTGATGGTTTTTAGCATTGCTATTGAAGAAAAGGATTCATCACAGTCAATCCCATGCTTTTGTTTGAAACCTTTTTCTACCAGTCGTGCTTTATAGGTTTGAACATTCCCATCCATGTCAATCTTCTTCTTGAAGACCCACTTACACTCTATAGGTTTGACCCCATAAGGTGAATCCACCAAATCCTACACTGGGTTATGGTACATGGAGTCCATTTCAGATTTCATGGCTTCAAGCCATTTTGTGGAATCTGGATCTGACAATGTGTCATTGTAGGTTCTAGGCTCATCATCTTGATAGACCAATACATCGCCACTTTGAGTCACGAGAAAACCATACCTCTCAGGCTCACGACGTATTCTCCCAAACCTACGTAGCTCTTGTGTTGGAGGTTCGCTTTGTTCCACTCCCTGTGGAGCGTTCTATTAGAGTAGGTGCCCTAGAGCCAATCCTATTTTGTAAATTGACTCTTTGTAATCATTTTTTATTATCAATAAAGGAATTTATCTGTATCATGTGATCTGATTTTATTCGTATAAGAAAATGATATATGTCCTTAGGATGGTAGAACCGTGATGAGGGTATCGAGTGTTTGAAATCTTGATAGTGAGAACCTTATGAGCACATATGGTGGCCATTCTAGAAACGTCCAACCACAGTATTATCCTGACCTAGGGCTAGATAATACGGTAAGGCTATTATAGTGTTGGATGACCCTATCGAAAGGCAATGACAGATTTCACTTGTCAAGGTTGTTTGGTGACAACCTGGTGCAACAGATGGGTACTTGCTATAGGCAAGTTCACCAGACTGGCCCACAAGAGGATTTCACATAGATGGTTACCCCAGTGTCTATGGAACAAATCCTCCAACGAATGGAGGTGCATGTGATCCTTAGACTTGAGATCACCAAAACACCTTATGCACCGATTGATGTAGTTTGATACTAGCCCAACGTAGTTCTATTTAGGACTATGATAATGGTAATGATTGGCTGCATTGAAAAGTTTATCGAGATTATGGTGGATCGACAGAGGATTCATCACTCCTAGGTATGGGAGAAATTATCTCGTTGAGTAATTTTGCAGATGGCAACGACATTAAATCTGTCGCCATAGTTCTATTATGGTCGTTTGTAATGCTTTCTTTATAGCTAGTATACTCGTAAAATAATCACTAAAACTCATTAAAAATATATATAAGAAAATACACATATATATACGAGGAATAAAGTATGGGCCCATATTTAATTTTTCTTCATATACAAATATTTACAAAATGTTCTAAAAAATAGCAACTTGACAGTGTAGCCCAACCCTTCCACTGCGTGACGTTCCGAGCAACCGCAACTCACCTATTACCTGCAAAACATTAAAAACAATGGGTTGAGCACTACTGGCTCAGTAAGTAAACCCGCTATGCTACCCTTCTCTCTCTGTTGCTTAAATCTTGAATTTTCTTTCCTTACAACTCATTTCCCGAGTATTTTCTATTCTTTCTTTGTTTTTTCTCTGTTTTGCTCTTTGTTTTTCTCTCTGTTTTCTAATTTTTTCACTACCCATGATAATGAGCATGGTATTATGCATATTCATGATGCAAATGCACAAATGCATAAATTATGCCTTTTCTTTTCTATTTTCTGTTTCTATTTCTTTATTTCTTTCTTTCTTTTCTAGTCTTTCTTTTCTATTCTTTCTTTCTTTCTTTCTTTCTTTCTATTCTTGCCGATCGGACTCGGTTGAGGCATGGATTTGGATCCTTGGCCGTGTGAGTGAATTCTCTAATTCTGGGTACAGTCCTCATCCACACACACTTCTAACGGACTGTACAATTTTTCTTTCTAAATTCAGAGGTTGCTCACTAAAGGCGGCGTGCATGTGGGACTATGTCACTCACGGCTCCCCATCGCAACAACCTTCTCTTCTTTTTATCTTTTTTTTTTTTTTTTTTTTACACTTAAGAAAAATTCAGATTTGAATATCTTTAATATCTTTGAATATCTTTAATATTCTCACTTCTTTCTATTTTCTCTTTTAACATATTTTAGGGCTTTTTCATGCTCTTATGAATATGTATGCATGTTGATGGTTTCATGCTTATAATTCTTTCTAAATTCACATATTCAAATGCAATTATGCATTATGGAATGCGAACATGTCATTCTCTACCATCTACAAACTTATCCCAAAGTAACACATAATCATTCTCATACATGCACTTCTCTTTGGCATTTCATCAAACAATTCATGTGCACAAATCAACACTAACTTGGCTACACTTCTATCTCTATTTTAGGCCACCAAAAATTTGGAATAAACTCCTCCATAATTAACACCAAATCTACCCAAAATACACACTTCAAAAATTTTCACTTCAATTCTTCCAAATCTTATCCAAACATTCATCGAAAAACAACTACACCAACACAACTTCTCATGGATAGGTTCTAATCATTATTCAACACCAAATCCATCAACAATTTTACATATAACACATATATATGCATAAAGAAAGTTCTCTACACAACATAACTTAAATCATACTTAGGGTAGGATTTACTTACCTTGTGCTTGAGTAATTCCACTAGAATCTCTCTTTCTTTGGTAGACTTGTTCTTTCTCTAAAACCCTAAGCATAAACACTATAAGAATTCAACACTTTAAAAATTAATCTCACATCTATTGCAATAATTATTACCCTTGGGTGCTTAGGATTGAATCTCTACCAAAATCCAACCAAAAGGCCTCTAAAATCCCTTGGAAATTTGATGAAGAGATGAGAGAAATTGAGAGTGAACTGGCGTGAGAGGCAATAGAGAATGATAGGATCTTTTTGCTTGAACTCTTAATATCTCATATTAATATGCATACATTTCCATTTTGCCCTTGTACTTTCTTTAAAATTCCATCTATGTCCCTTAGTCAATTACCATAATGCCCTCATTTTTAATACATTAAATTCCATCCATGTCCCTTAGTCAATTACCATAATGCCCTCATTTTTAATACATTCTCCCTGAAATTCTACCTCATGTCACTCCCCACTTTTTCAACTAATTTTGAGTGAAAATACCATTTTACCCTTAATGCAAATTTAAGGCATTTTCTTCACATTTTCTCAAAATAACTTTAGCTCACATTTTCAACTAATTTTGAGTGAAAAGACCATGTGGGCGTTACATTGTTGGTCTAATAGCCAAATATCGAGATATCAAGGATATCTGAGGTTGACACCACTTCTATGCCTCAGCCTTGATGAGATAATAGATTATGAAATGATTGGATTGCACGGTAACCATATCGTTGATAGGTAGTAGTTTCGCTAAATTTGAATCTATCGGGTGGCTATGATGCCTGGCTATAGGCCAATCTTGGTTTTTGTCTAGTGGGACGATTGATTGATTGCCAATCGCAATATGATTCACTGCCGATATGATGAGGAGCCTTCAAGTCTCACACATAGAAGACGGATTAAGAATAAAATTCGTGAGAAGGGTATTTTCATCATTTATGATGAAAGGACATTTTCATCTTTTAAGATGAAAGAGCATTTTTGTAATCTCACAATGTAATTAAATTTACTGAGGTTGTTGCCTAAATTTAATTTCATGTGGAAATTAAATTAATGAGATTATATATATCTAAATATTTAGTTTATATATATATATATATAATGGATATTATCCAATATTAATATTTATTATTAATATTGATAATGTGAATTCAAATTTGGTTTTTAAATTTGAATTGAAAAATGCCATGTTTGGTTGCAAGGGTAATGTATTCCAATATCCAATTGGAATAGGGTTTTAGTGTGCACTATTTAAGTGCAACTAAAAATCAATCCATTAAGTTGAATGAAATAATATATTGCAACAATTAAAAGAAACCCTAGCCTCCTCTCTATCTCTCAAAACGTGAGCCTCCATTGGTGAAAGGATAATTTTTCTCTCAAAGAAAAATTCTGCAGTTTTTATTCCTTTAGTTGAGTGAATTACCTAGCCTAATAATTCCTCAAAGGCAAAAAAATTCTGCAAAGTTTATCCTACGAGTGAATTACCTGCCTAATTCCTCAAAGACGTTTGTCCCGTCTTCGTGTGGATACTGGGAGTTCATTCCTAACTTGGTGTGGGAGCGAATTACATCAATCGGAGGAGCTTCCAAACGTTGGTATGACATTTAACTTGATTTAAATATTTTTTTTCTTGTATTAAAATGATGTAGATCTGTAATTGGATCATTGGTTTTATGGTTTTTGTGATCGAAAATTTTTATATTTTCACTGCGTAAATGATCTAAAAACCAACAGTGGTATCAGAGCCTTTTTACGTATTTACATCATTTAATACATGTTTGGATGTGATGAATTCGATATGTATCAATTATGTTATTGCATGATGCGCAAAAACTGATTTTTTTGTGTTAAAAATCTGCTGCAGTTGATGTGTTGCTAATCTGATTTTTGTTCATCTGTTTTTGGTGGATCAAAGTCAAATAAAACTTGATTTTGATCAGAAAAAGATAATGTCATATAGGGTGGCATGTTGCTGCTGTGTGCTGCCGTTCATGGCAGCAACAAGAAGCAGCAGCAGCAGCGCACAAATGCGCACTGCTGCTTCACAGATTGCGAGCAACAGCAGTGCTTTTGCACACTGCCGTGTGTGGAGGAGTGCTGGCCACATGCTCCAGCAAGTGGCCTTGGCTGTGCCACCACAAACGGCACAGCAGCAGCGGCACATGCAAATGTACTCCTGCTGTCCTCTCGATTGGGTGCTCTTTTGGGGCTGCCCCGTGGTGGCCAAGTGCTCCCAGCACTTGGCCTTGGTTGGCACTTTTTTTTTTCAGCCAAGGGCCTGATGTGGTGTGCATTAAAACGTGCACCAAATCTGGATTTTTTGGGCAGCCCATGTAAAGATGCAATGGGCTGAATTTTGGGCCGTGATCGTATTGTTGTGCGATGTTTTTTAATCCATAATTTTCTAAAAAATAAATGTTGCTGCATGTTAGAAACGTTCTGGAGGCCCGATAACAAGGGACTAAAATAAAAATTTTAAAACTTGTTGGACTTAAATGCAACATTGCCGAAATTCAAGGGGTAACTTGTAATTTATCAACCTAATCAAAATTAAATTTTGATTGTTTATGCATGATTCTTGTTTGTGAATATGCATGGTGCTTGGCACATAAGCCTACAAAACTAGTTTAATTGTTTTGGGTTATGTAATTTAAAATAGGGTCTACGTGCTTTGCCTTTCTCTAAATCTCCAATGTAACTTCTTTCTCTCATCTTACTCCCCTCGAATGTAACTCGAGGTTTCTTTTCAAATATGTAAAATTAGAAATGTAATTTTAATTTGTAAGTTGTGTAATGTTTGAGAAGAAGAAGCAAAGGAAGGAGAAGGCGAATTACTTGAAGAATCCGAGGTTATAATTAAACCTAGGTTGACCTACTGATTCCTCTAGGCTCAGGAAATCGGTTTTAGTTAAGGTTATGCACCAACACGTTTATTTTATGCTTGGTATGCATGCTAAGGGTGTATATTATGACTATAACATGCTAATAAAGATAAAATTGGTGAGACATAAAGTAAAAACCCCTCAACTAAATTACATTAAGTCAAAATTGAAATGCCTTCCATCACCATGAGTTTAATCAAACCACTGTTCGTTGAAACCTTATTCGCCAAAACGAAGGGTACACTTCTACCAGTGGGAGGTTGAATATCATTGGAGTTTTCCTTAATGGTGATGGGTTGACTTAAAATGGTGAGTTTTTCTTGTTCGCCAAAGCGAAGGTTGATAAGCTTGTCATAGGAATAGTAAAGAAGTACACTTGTTGTGTGTACGTGGCGACATGTAGTATCTGTTAGGACACAATCATACATGGCAGCGGAAAACAAAAATTGTTTACATCATAGATCGTTCCTTAGAACCAAGATCAGGGCACAAATTTACAATTTACACATTATTTAAGAATCTGCAGAAAAATCAGTTTAGAGTTTAAGAAATCATACGCACGTTTGGAGGCTCCTCCAACTTGTCTCTGAATGGGTTTTGCTACCGACCTAAGAGTACGATCGAACCAATGTACTCCACATGAAGATAACCCCAAGGAACTAAAGAAGGATTTGCTAGATCCTCTTTAGCCTTAAGAACCAAGAAGAAATCAAAAGATATTTGATTCAAGCAAAAAGGCAAACTGGCGTGGGAGAGAAGGGGTTGGAATTTTTAGTCTAAATGATTGAATGAAAATCATATTTTAATTCACAAAGTGTTGCACTTATATAGTGCACACTTTGCCATATTCCATCATGGAATGGGCTTGGGCACCAACCCAAACACCCCTTGTATCCAAACAGCCCCATTTAGATATTTTAATTTTAATTATCATTATCTCAATTAAATTCAATTAATATATATATAATATATTAACATTTAACAGTAATGATAATTTATTTAAATATATGCGAACACATATTTAAACGTAATCTCACTTAATTAATTTTAATATCAAATTAAATAAAGGCTATGACCTTAGCAAATTTAATTGGATAGTGAGATTACCAAAATACACTTTTGCCTAAAAAGATGAAAACGCGCTTCTCATAAACTGGTTCTTAAATTATCTTCTATCTGTGTGACCCGTAGGCTCCTTATCATACCGGTAGTGTGTAGTATCGCGATTAACACCAATTAATCGTCTCACTACACACAGACCAAGATTGGCCCCTAGCAAGGCATCATGGCCACTCGATAGATTCGGATTCAGCAAAGCAGCTACCTGCCAACGATATGGTTACTGTACAATCTAATCTTTTCATCATCTGTTATCTCAATGAGACCGAGGCATAGAAATAGTGTCAGCCTCAATTACTCTTTATATGTATGTATTCATTTACTGGACCAATGACCAGAATTATAAATTGGATAGAGCAACAACTCAATCCCACTATGGCCACAATTTTAGAGTCATTTCCATTTACTGAATTGTGCCATGAGATAACTTCCTTCCATACCCAGGAGTGATGAATCCTCTGTCGATCCACCATAGTCTTGATACATTCCTTGATGCAGCCAATCACTACCATATTGACAACTCTGAATAGAATTGCGTTAGGCTAGTGTCAAACTACACCAACCGGTGCACAAGGCACTCCGTTGATCTCAAGTCTAAGGATCATATGCACTACCATTCATTAGAGGATTTGTTCCATAGACACTGGGGTTACCATCCATATGGAATCCTCTGGTGCGTCAGGCTAGTGAATTTGCCTACAGCAAGCACCCATGTAATACACCAGGTTGTCACCAAACAACCTTGACAAGTGAGATCAGTTAATGCCTTTCCATAGGGTCGTTCAACACTATGATAGCCCTACCGTATTATCTGTGTGCTTACCTCAAAATAATGCTAGGGCTACAAACGTTTCTAGAATGACCACCATATGTGCTCATAGGGTTCTCACTATCAAGATTTGAAACACTTGATACCATTGTCACGGTATACATACAATGATGATTTATGTGATATAGAATAAAATGCCTTTTATTGATCAATGAACATTATTACAAAGAGTTAATTCTACAATAATTGATTGGCTCTAGGGCATCTACTCTAACAGTGTCTATTCTACTGATACTGAGAATCACACATGAGGACAATGGCTTTAGTCATCGCATTGTGTGATTGGTTTGTTAGCTTACTTCGCATTTGAGGTTGGTAGTGGGAGCTATCAAATGATGTGGATTAAGTTTGTTGGCCTTCCTAATCAACCCATTTTGGCTTGTTCGCCAAAGCGAAGGTTTGAAATGGGCTAGATGGGATCTCAGTCCACGTTGGCTTTCCCAAGTTAATAGTGAGGGCTACTGGCTTAAGGAAAATAGTGGGAGTAATTATTTAATAAAAGACCTTGTTAAATAATAATAATAAACATGATAATAACTTTTACTTTTTTGCATTTGTAGATTCACCAAAATGAGCAATGCAAAACTATGATCGATATTCGAGAAAGAAAATAAGCTAGATGGATCCAATTTCTTGGACTGGTATCGAAATCTTTGGATTGTACTAAAGTTCGAAAAGAAATTGTATATCCTTAATAAGCCTTTATGGCTGAGCCTGATCCTGATGCCACTTAGAAAGTAAAGGACACTTACAAAAAGTTCCTTAATAATGCTCATAATGTTCAATACATTATGCTTGCATCGATGACACCTGAGCTACAAAAGTAGCATGAGAATATTAACGTTGTTGCCATGATTCTACACCTCATAAAAGGAAATGCTCGACATGAGAGGTATAAGGTGTCGAGTGCATTATTTAGGAGTCATATGACAAAGGGAGCCCAAGTTGGCCCTCATGTGCTGAAGATGATTGGGTACATAGAGAGGCTTGATGCAGACTTACAAGTGGATTTAATTCTGCAGTCACTACCTGATTCTTTTTCATAGTTCATAATGAACTTCAATATGAACACGATGGTGAAATTCTTGTAAAGCTTTTAAACATGTCGAGGACTGTGGAAGCAAGACATGAAAAAGTCCAAGCCTGTTTTACTGGTTGCTACTAAAGGTAAGGGTAAGGGTAAGGGTAAGGGTAAGGGTAAGGCCAAGGGAAAGGCCAAGGCCAATCCCAAGTCTAAGCCTAAAGGATAGGATGCTCTCAAGCTTGAGGGTAGCATTGGAAAAGGTGGGAAAGTAGTATATTTCTATTGTGGCAAGCCTGGCCACTAGAGGAAACACTACAAAACTTTCCTTGCAAAGAAGAAGAAGTCAGACGCTTCGATTTTAGGTATGTACATGATTGAGATTAACTTCTCTCCTTCAACATCTTGGGTCATTGACATAGGATGTGGTACTCACATTTGTACTGATGTACAGGGACTAAGGCAAAGTAGATTGCTCGCCAAAGGAGAAATGGACTTACGAGTTGGAAATTGAGCATATGCGGCTGCAGGATCTTATTGTTTATTATTGCCTACCTGATTCTTCAAATCCAGGTGAGCATCACTAGATAATTGTCAAGAGCATCCTTAAGTACCTAAAAAGGACTTAGGATATCTTCTTGGTATATGGAGGGGAAGATAAGCTCACTGTAAGAGGATACAATGATGCTAGTTTTCAAACAGACAAAGGATGATAATTACTCGTAATCGGGGTTTGTATTTTGTCTCAACGGGGGTGTAGTGAGTTGGAAGAGCTCCAAGCAAAGCACTACAGCGAATTCTATAATGGAAGCCGAGTATGTCGCATTATCCTATGTAGCCAAAGAGGCGGTTTGGATCAAGAAGTTCGTCACTGAACTTGGTGTGGTATCCACCATTGTTGATCCAACAGAAGTCTATTGTGACAACAATGGAGCAATAGCTCAAGCAAAGGAACTACGGTCTCACCAGAAGTCCAAACACATACTTAGGCGTTTTTCATCTCATCAGGGAAATGGTTGAGAGGAAAGATATACAGATTAGTAAAGTGCATACTGATGACAATCTCGCCGATCCACTATCGAAGCCTTTGTCACAGTAGAAGCATGAAAAGCACTTAAGGTCATTCGATATTAAATACATGAATGATTAGCTATATTGCAAGTGGGAGATTGTTAGAGTAAGTGCCCTAGAGCCAACCCATTTTATAAATTGACACTTTGTAATCATGTTTTATTATCAATAAAGGCATCTATCTATATCATGTGATATGATTATATTCAAATAAGAAAATGATATATGTCATTAGGATGGTAGAACCGTGATGAGGGTATCGAGTGTTTGAAATCTCGATAGTTAGAACCTTATGAGCACATATGGTGGCCATTCTAGAAACATCCATAGCCCCAGTATTATCTTGATCGAGGGCACAGATAATACGGTAAGGCTATCATAGTGTTGGACGACCTTATCGAAAGGCAATGACAAATCTCACTTGTCAAGGTTGTTTGGTGACAACCTAGTGCAACACATAGACGCTTGTTGTAGGCAAGTCCATCGGACTGACCCACCGGGAGATTCCACAGAGATGGTTACCCATTGTCTGTGGAACCAATCCTCCAACGAATGGTGGTGCATGTAATCCTTAGACTTGAGATCACCAGAGCGCCTTGTGCGCCAATTGATATAGTTTGACACTAGCCCAACATAGTTCTATTCAAGACTATAAGAATGGTAGTGGTTGGCTACATTGAAAAGTGTATCGAGACTATGGTGGATCGACTGAGGATTTATCACTCCCATGTATGTGAGAAATTATCTCACTAAGTAATTCGGTAGAAGGCAACGACATTAAATCTATGGCCATAGCTCTATTCTAGTCGTTGGTCCAATAACTGAATATCGAGATACCAAGGATATTCAAGGTTGACACCACTTCTATGCCTTGGCGTTAATGAGATAATAGATTATGAAAGGGTTGGATTACACAGTAACCATATTGTTGATAAGTAGCAGTTTCACTAAATCTGAATCTATTAGGTGGCCATGATGCCTGGCTAGAGGCCAATCTTAGTCTGTGTCTAGTGGGACAACTGATTGATTGTCAATCGCAATACAATTCACTGCCGATATGATGAGGAGCCTTTGGGTCTCACACATAAAAGACGGATTAAGAATAAAATTTGTAAGAAGGGTATTTTTGTCATTTATAATGAAGGGCATTTTTGTCTTTTAAGATGAAAGGGCATTTTGGTAATCTCATTGTGTAATTAAATTTACTAAGATTGTTGCCTAAATTTAATTTCATGTGGAAATTAAATTAATGAGATTATATATATTTAAATATTTAGTTTAAATATATATATATATATATATATATATATATATATATATATATATATATAATGGATATTATCCAATATTAATATTTATTATTAATATTGATAATGTGAATTCAAATTTGGTTTTTAAATTTGAATTGAAAAATGTCATGTTTGGTTGCAAGGGTAATCTATTCCAATATCCAATAGGAATAGATGGCTATTCCAATTTGGAATAGGGTTTTAGTGTGCACTATTTAAGTACAACTAAAAATTGATTCATTAAGTTGAATGAAATAATATATTGGGACAATTAAAAGAAACCCTAGCTTGCTCTCTATCTCTCAAAACATAAGCCTCCATTGGCGAGAGAAGAAATTCTGTAGTTTTTATTCTTTTAGTTGAGTGAATTACCTAGCCTAATAATTCCTCCATGACGTTTGTCCCATCTTCGTGCGGATACTGGGAGTTCATTCTTAACTTGGAGTGGGAGCGAATCATAGCAATCGGAGGAGCCTCCAAACGTTGGTATGAAATTTAACTTGATTTAAATATTTTTTCTTGTATTAAAATGATGTAGATTCGTAATTGGATCATTGGTTTTATGGTTTTGTAATCAAATTTTTTTATATTTCTGCTGTGTAAACGATTCAAAAACCAACATGTCCTCCTCACGATGCTCAACCATCTCTAATGGTACATCTTGTCCGTCGTTTGATGCATCTTGTGGATCTAGAACTTCATCGAGTTCTACCTTTCTTACACCTTATTCTTTTTGAAGGAAATCCTTCTCTAAGAAGACTCCAATTCGAGCAACAAAAACTTTCTGCTCAACTGGATTGTAGAAATAATATCCTCTTGTCTATTTAGGATACCCCATAAAGATACATTTCTCCGACTTTGAGGCAAGCTTGTTCGAAGTCAATTTCTTGACATAATTGTCACAACCCCAAACTCTTAGATGAGACAAAATAGGTTTTCTCTTGTTCCATATTTCATATGGTGTCTTATCCATTGATTTAGATGGTACACGATTCAGTGTATATGTCACAGCCTTGAGGATATAGCCCCAAAACAATGTGGGTAAATCTGTGAAACTCATCATTAATTGAACAATAGCCAATAAGGTTCGATTCTTCCTTTCAAGCACTCCATTGTGTTAAGGTGTGTAAGGAAGTGTGAGTTGGATATTATCTTACCTTAAGATATGCATCAGATTATGAGCTTAAGTATTCTCCTCCCCTATCGGATTGAGGAATCTTGATATTCTTGCCTAGTTGATTCTATACTTCATTCTTGAATTTTGATAATCTGAGAATTATACTGTTTTCATTAGGCTTTTTGGCTGGATTTTAGATACTTCTTAGTTCATTCATGCCTGAATTGCTACTTAATTCTATACATTTTGTGTTGCAAGCCAAAATGGACATTTTGAGCAAATAAGAAGCGAATTGGAGTTTCTGGACCCAGAAGTAAGCGGATCTCAGAATTTGGGAGAGTTCAAAAGCAAATATAAGCACTATAAAGCTTGTTCCCTCGGGAGAGCATCAAAGATCAAAGATTCAAGCAAAGAAGCAAGCGGAGGGCAATTATGTAATTTTAGAATTCTTCACGAAGGTTTGTCGCAGCGTAAGAAGTTAAACACGAGATTCCAACTTACCTCGTCGGTGTGGCGAAGTCTGCGAATTTTAGTTTCTCTAAAACGCACAGTTTTATTTTAGGAAAGTTTTAGGTCTTTTGAGGTGAGCTATATAAGAAAAACCTTACCATTTTGAAGGGCGTTCGTCTAGTTTTCGTCTGGCTTTCATTGAGTTTTGGATAGATTGATATTTTTGTGGAGAAAGTGAGAGGATTTGAGATTCAACCTTGTGGATTCTTCAACTAGGGGAGATATCTTTTCTTTTCTCTTATTTCAATATGTTGACTGTTATGTTTAATGTTTTTCTTGCTGTTTGTGTTGATTTAGTTATGACCTAACCCATTTTGGGTTAACGTTTTGATGTAACTCGGATTTCTATGGGTTAATCAATTGATTTTTGTTATTTCCATATTCTATTGCAATGATTGTGTGGTTATTCTGTTTTTATTGATTTTAATTGATGAATATGATGAGATTGAGAAATGAATCATGTTGAGCTTCTTGGGTAATCACCATTGTAGTATTGAATGCTAGAGATAGATTTGAGAATCAATGAAATCAATCTAGGATTCCATTAGCTTAATGAACTTGGATCTATTATTCTTCAAATTGTTGGGTGTGGAAGTTTAATAGGGAAAAGTAGGAATTCATAGCCTGAGAATGTATATTTGACAACTTAGAGAATTCGATTTACAATCCGTGCATGTGAGTGTGAAAATAGTATAATCCGTATAAATTAATCCATAGAGTCCGAATGAAGTCAAAACCCTAACCGTTTGTTAAAATTTATATTACTCTTGTTTTAAATTCTTGCTCTCATTAATTAGTTGTTTTTATACTTAGTAAGTTTTGTTTTAGTTTTAGTTTTAGTTTTAATCTCTCCCATTAATCCAAATAAATTCGGTTTCTCCAACTTGAAAATACTTAGGAGAATTAGTGCTTAACAATTAATCCTCGTGGGAACGATACTCACGCATCACTCTATTACTTTGTGCGAGTAGTGCACTTGCTATCATTGCATGTTGTAGTAACAACGCATCAAGTTTTTGGCGCCGTTGCCGAGGATTGAGTTTTGTGTTAACATTGAGTTTTCTTATGTTAGCTAGATTGGAATTTATTTCTGTTTTAATTGTTGCTTGTTTAATTTTTGTTCTTCTTTTTGGTTAGTTTGTGATCTCACTTTTTCTATTTTTCTGTGTAGTTTATACGAAGAGCAAGACGTCAGCCAGTGGTTCCTGTTGATCCTGAGATTGAAAGAACCACTAGAAGACTTAACAGAGAAAGAAGAGAAAGAGAGGCTACAGTTGAACCAGAGGTCATAGTTGTTGAGATGGCAAAAAATAGAACACTAAGGGAGTTTTTAGTTCCCTCAGTTGATGGCAGTGGGTCGAGTATTACTAGACCAGCAGTACAAGCCAACAACTTTGAGATAAAGCCGACAATCATCCAGATGATCCAGAAGTCAGTACAGTTTAAAGGAGATTTGAAGAAAGATCCAAATCTACACATCGCCAATTTTTTGGAGATTTGTGATACTTTCAAGTCAAACGGAGTGTCAGATGATGCCATCAGATTGAGACTACTCCCGTTTTCATTGAGGGATAAGGCAAAGGGATGGTTAATGGCACTACCATTAGGAATGATCACAACATGGAATGATTTAGCAAAGAAGTTCCTGACCAAATTCTTTCCTCCAGCAAAATCGGCAAAGTTGAGAAATGATATTACATCGTTTCTACAGAAAGAGTCGGAATCATTGTATGAGGCTTGGGAGAGATACAAAGAATTATTCAGGAGGTGTCCACATCATGGGTTGCTAGTTTGGATGCAAGTCCAAACTTTTTATAATGGATTAATGGTGAATGTGCAAATTATGGTGGATGCAGCATCGAGAGAAGCACTACAAAATAAAACACCAAAAGAGGCTCATGAGTTATTTGAAGTTCTAGCAAGCAACAATTATCAAAGACCTAATGAGAGGGTGCAACCGAAGAAATCTATGGGTCTTCATGAAGTTGATGCATACACAGCCATTTCAGCCCAACTCACAGCACTTCAGAAACAGTTGGGAAGTATGCAGGTAAATTCTATTCAAGCTCCTTAACTAATTTGTGAATTTTGTGCAGGTGGTCATGTGAGCAGTGAATGCCAAGTGGGGAACATATTTGCTTCAGTGTCTTCATCATCGAAGCAAGTTAACTACTTGGCAGGAAATCAAAGGCACTCGAACAACCCATACTCCAACACATATAATCCTGGTTGGAGGAATCATCTGAACCTGTCTTAGGGCAATCAGAATCAACAGAATCAATAGAACAATCAATGGAACCATAGAGCATTGCCAAACAACCAAGCAGGGGTGAACAATCAACCAGGAGAGCAAAGAGAGACAAAATTGGAGGACATGTTTGGAAAGTTTATGCAAGAGACCACAGGTTTTATGAATGAGACGAGGACAAATTTCAAAAATCAAGGGGCATCCATTCGAAACTTGGAGGTACAAGTGGGTCAATTGGCTGATAAGTTAAATGAGAGACCACAGGGGTCCCTACCGAGCAATACAGTGCCTAACCCACATGAGCAAGCAAATGCAATAACTTTGAGAAGTGGGACAATTTTAGAAGAAGTAGAACAATCAGGGAAAGAATGAAGCCCACCAAAAGAAAAGGAAGATTCTGATAAGGAAGTTGATGAAGAGATAGTTGTTGAAGAGAAACCAACCAATTCTAGGGTTGATGAACAAAAAGCGAGAAGAGTGGAAAAGACAAAAGAAAGAGAAATTGCCATTTCTTGAGATACCACCAGAGTTGGCACATCACACTCCTCCCATGCCTTTTCCTCAAAGACTCAAGAAAAAGAATTAGGATAAGCAGTTTTCCAAATTTATTGAAATATTTAAAAAATTGCATATTAACATTCCTTTTACAGATGCATTGCAACAGATGCCGAGCTACGCAAAATTTCTCAAGGAGATTTCATCAAACAAAAGGAAGTTAGAAGATGAGGAAACAATGATGCTTACGGAAGAGTGTAGCGCCATTCTCCAGAAGAAGCTACCCCCGAAACTCAAAGATCCAGGAGTTTTACTATTCCTTGCATTATAGGAGACATTACTTTTGATCGAGTTTTGTGTGATTTAGGTGCAAGCATCAATTTAATGCCTTTTTTTGTTTTCAAGAGATTGGGAATTGGTGAAGTGAAGCCAACGACCATGTCGTGCAACTTGCAGATAGATCCATCAAACATTTGAGGGGTATAGTTGAAGATGTGTTGGTGAAGGTGGACAAGATTATCTTTCTGGCGGATTTTGTTGTATTGGACATGGAAGAGGATAAGGAAATGCCTCTTATTTTGGGCCAACCATTTTCGTCCATCGGAAGAGCTCTCATTGATGTTCAAGAAGGAAAGTTACTGTTAAGAGTATAAGATGAAATAGTAACATTTAATGTGTTTAAAGCTATGAAGTTTCCATTCGAGTCGGATTCATGTTTTAGTGTTGATGTGGTGGATAAACTAGTAGCAGAGGCTATTAAAGAGAATACTCCACAACTGCCTCTAGAAGCTTGTATTGCCCAATAAAAAATAGTAGAGGTAGCTGAGTCGGCGAAAAATGAATGTGCTATATTGTTGGAAGCACTTCAGCCAATTGAGGAGAGCCAAGATCTAGAATTTGAGGAATTGAATTTGAGAAGGAGAAGGAAAAGGAAAAGGAAAAGGAAAGAAAGGAAGAACCTCCGAAGCTTGAACTGAAGCCCTTGCCTTCCTACCTTAAATATGTGTATCTTAGTGAAGCAGAAACTTTCCTAGTAATCATCAGTTTAAGGTTGAGCAAATTGGAAGAAGGGCGGTTGATTAGGGTACTAAGATAACATACATCAGCAAGGGTGGACCATTTCGTATATTAGAAGGCATCTCTCCATCGTTTTGTATGCATAAGATACTTATGGAAGATGATGTCAAGCCTAGGGTGCAGCCACAACGGAGACTGAATCCTTCGATGAAGGAAGTGGTGAGAATGGAGGTGGTGAAACTTCTAGATGCGGGAATAATTTATCCTATTTTTTATAGTCCATGGGTGAGCCCGGTGCAAGTGGTTTCGAAGAAGGGAGGTATCACAGTGATGAAGAATGAGAGCAACAAATTGATACCAACTAGGACGGTCACGGGCTGGAAGGATGTGCATTGACTACAGAAAATTAAATGAAGCGACAAGGAATGATCATTTTCCACTTCCTTTCATTGATCAAATGTTGGAGAGATGGTCAGGGCATGCTTACTACTTTTTCCTAGATGGTTATTCAGGATATAATCAGATTGCTATCGCTCTAAGGATCAAGAGAAGACGACCTTCACTTGTCCATATGGCACCTTTGCTTACCGAAGGATGCCTTTTGGATTATGCAATGCACCAGCCACATTTCAAAGATGCATGATGTCTATCTTTGGTGATATGGTGGAGCAATTTATAGAAGTCTTCATGGATGACTTCTTTGTTTTTGGTTCATCTTTTGAAAATTGCTTATCTAGTCTTTCACTTGTTTTACAACGATGTAAGGAGACGAATTTGGTGCTCAACTGGGAGAAGTGACCACTTCATGGTCTAGGAAAAAATAGTGCTTGGTCATAAAATTTCAAGGGATGGCATAGAAGTGGATCGGGGAAAAACAGACATGATTGAAAAGCTACCATCGCCCTCAAATGTTAAAGCAATTCAGAGTTTCTTGGGGCATGTAGGGTTTTATAAATGGTTTATCAAGGATTTTTCTAAGATCTCTAAACCCCTCTGCAATTTATTGATTAAAGATGTTGCTTTTGATTTTAATGATGAATGCATGCATGCCTTTCAATCTCTAAAAAAATCATTAATGTCTACACCTATTATTGCAGTTCCCGATTGGGGACTACCATTTGAATTGATGTGTGATGCTAGTGATTTTGCACTAGGAGTAGTGTTAGGACAGAGGAAAAACAAAGTGTTGCATGTAATTCACTATGCTAGGAAAACACTCACTGATGCACAATTGAATTACACCACCACTGAAAAAGAATTGTTGGCTGTGGTTTTTGCTTTTGAAAAATTTCGTTCATATTTGCTAGGTGCCAAGGTGATAGTCTACACGGACCATTCAGCACTCAAGCACCTATTGGCAAAGCAAGAAGCGAAACCTCGGCTGATAAGATGGATCGTATTGCTACAAGAGTTTGAGTTGGTGATACGAGATAAGAAGGGGTCAGAAAATGTGGTGGCGGATCATTTGTCAAGGATTGAACGACCAATTCAGGGAAACAAGGAGGAAACCCAAATCAGAGAAACTTTCCCAGATGAAAAATTGATGAGAGTGGAGGAAACGCCGTGGTATGCAGATTTTGCAAACTACTTGTCATCGAGAGTGCTCCCCATCGACATGAACTTCCAACAAAAGAGGAATTTTTTCTCAGATTTTAAGTACTACTGCTGGGAAGAGCCATTTCTATATAGACATTGTATTGATCAGATGATACGAAGGCATGTCCCGGAAAAGGAAATGGAGAGTACCTTACGGCATTGTCACGAAAGGGAAGTGGGTAGCCATTTTGGAGGAGCTAGGACAGCAGCCAAGGTTCTTCAATCTGGGTTTTATTGGCTAACCCTTTTCAAGGATTCTTTTCGGATGGTTCAAGAATGCGACCAATGTCAACAAAGTGGGAATATTTCAAAGTGAGATGAGATGCCACTAAACAATATCCTAGTTGTTGAGCTGTTCGATGTATGGGGAATTGACTTCATGGGTCCTTTCCCAAATTCTTATGGGAATATGTACATTTTGATAGTAGTGGATTACGTATCAAAATGGGTGGAAGTAGTTGCATTGCCATCCAATGATGCTAGGGTGGTGGTTAATTTTTTGAGAAAGAACATTTTCTCAAGGTTTGGGGTACCACGGGCAATCATTAGTAATGGAGGATTGCATTTTTGCAACAGCCAATTAGATGCACTGTTGGGAAAATATAGAGTAAAACACAAAGTTACGACACCATACCATCCATAGACTAGCGGGCAAGTGGAACTGTCGAACAGAGAACTGAAAGGAATTTTAGAAAAGACAGTCAATGCATCGAGAAAGGATTGGTCACAAAAGTTGGATGATGCATTATGGGCCTACTGCATTGCATTTAAGACTCTGATTGGTATGTCTCCATATAGGATAGTCTATGGGAAGGCATGTCATTTGCCGGTAGAACTCAAGCATAAGGCCTACTAGGCAGTCAAGCAGCTCAAAATGGATTTACGAGCTGTTGGGGAAGAAAGGATGCTGACTTTGAATGAACTCGATGACTTCTGTCACGAAGCATATGAGAATGATTGGATTTACAAAGAAAAGACAAAAAGGTGGCATGACAAACATATCTAGCAGAAGAACTTTGAAGTGGGTCAGAAAGTATTGTTGTATAATTCTAAACTTAGGCTATTCCTTGGAAAACTGAAGTCTAGATGGTTCGGACCCTTCTTAGTTACAAGATTTTACCCATTCGAAGCGGTGGAGGTGTCACATGAAGAAAAGGGCACATTTAAGGTCAATGGACAAAGGTTGAAGCCATACATTGATAGGGTGATGAGTTGCAAGTCAATCCCCCTCCGGCTTGATATTCCGACATGAAGACTTGAGAAAGTCAAGCTTTCGACTATAAACAAGCGCTCCTTGGGAGGCAACCCAAGTGTTTTCATTTGTTGTTGTTGTTTATTTATTGTTTTGAAGTTGTTTAGTTTTCGTATGATTTTAAGATGAAATCTAATTTGTGTGTTTTTGGGTGTTTCAGGTGAATTATCAAAGCAAGGCGAAAAATGGAATTTTTCCAGTTTTCGCCGCGGCGAACTGTATTTTACAAGAATTGGAAGTCGTAAAGTCCCAAACTTCGCCTAAGCGATGTAGGCTCTGGAAATTTTTGCTGCGGCAAAGAAAGTTGGGCGAAATTGACTAAGGAATGTTCACCGCGGCATTGTGGGCTTTGTAATTTTTCACCATGGCGAAGAATTTGTCTTTGCCGCGGCGTCAACTGGTTTAGAATATTTTTTTTTTTTTTTAGAATTAAGAACTTCGCCGTAGCAAAGTCTGCTTTTTATAAATACTCACTGCGACTCTTCATTTTTCGCCAAACACATCCGAGAGCAAACTTTTTCCCTCTTCAATCCAGAGCCTTTTCATTGATTTCCCTGCATAATATCTCATTCCTTAACCTTTCTAAACACCAAAACAACTCATTTGAGCAAAGATCTTCGTGAAAAATTGAACAAAATTGTGGGTTCAAGAATTTGGGGATTTTGCAATCTAGACTGTTTTTTGGCTAAATTGGTGGTGAATACTTCCTAGTTTTGGTAAGATTTCGAGTTCCCCAAGCTTTTAATTCCACAATTTCGAGTTTAAAGTTGTAAATCTAAAAATTTTGGATTGTTGATTGAGTTGTGGATTTTTGGTATTATTATGCTTTGATTTTGTTTGAGGAAGTTTAGATTGTGAATTGTGTGGTGTTAAGGAGTTTGGGTTTGAATTTTGGGAGTGTTTTGTGAAGTTTGGAAGAATCGAAGTTTGGGGGGGTCTAGGTGCAATTTTTGGAAGTGTGATATTTTTGCAAGATTAATTGTGGTTGATAGTACGGTGCTTAGAGTTGAATTGTTGAGTTAGAATTGTAGTTTGGGGAAAATGCTACTCAAAGTACTCTCCAAGGGTAAAGGAAAAGGGAAGAAGGTAGATGACTGATTTGTTAATGAGAAGGCTCGGAAACGATATGAAGGGGCAATCCAAAGGAAAGATAAGGGATTTATTACCGAGTGGGGGTTGACCACTATTTATGGGAAAGAGTGGAGTGACGGGCGAAAGTGGAATGCATTTATGGATGAACCTACACATGCGGCCGTGGAGCCGATAGTAAGAGAGTTTTACGCCAACCTCCCTGATTGTGATCCTGGTCATGTGTTTGTGAGGGGTATTGATGTGCCATTTAATGCGAAGGTCATCAATGAATTTTTTAACTTGCCTTCGATTAACCCTGATCAGTATTTGGAGTTTAAAAAGAGACAATTTCAGGAGGATGAAATCCTTAAGGTTATAGCAAAATCAGATACCCCTTGGGAGGTTTCAAAAAAGGGAAAAAAGAGCATCAAGGGAACCAGTTGACTTCGACTTAGGTTGTGGCAGTATTTTGTGTGTGTGCGGATGATGCCAGAAACACATTATAGTTCAGTCACTTTTGACAAGGCATTGCTGCTTTACTCTATTGCCACCGGAAAGAAGATGGATGTAGGGAAGATCATCTTGAATAGTATACAGAATGTAGCCTAACCAGGGCGAGGGAGTTTCCCTTTTCCACATCTCATCACTAAGCTGTGCATTAAAGCAGGAGTATAGTAGGAGGATGATGAACCACTTATCCATGTTGCCCCAACTCTCGACACAGCCTACTATCGGAAGCTACTTGAGCGTCAACCTAGTGAGCAACCCAACGCCAGGACAAAACGACATAGAACCACACAAGGCACTGCCACATCATCCAGTTCCACGGCCACTATGAAGGAGATGATGCAGCAGATGCTGGGTTAGATGAAACGGATGGCAAAACGTCAGGATTGGCTGGCAGAGTAGACCTAGATGATGTATGACATGTAGCACAGTTGCTTCACCAAGCTCAACGTTGATACATCAGAATTCCAATGGGCTGACTGGGATTTAGAAGAATGGATGGGCTCTAACTCAGAAGAGGACAATACCGAGGGAGAAGAGGAGGCCGAAGAATGAACTGAACACCTATTTTTGTATTTTATTTTCTTTGTTTTAGTTGTTTTTGTATTTCATTTCGAAAATTGAACTAAATTGCTTTTTGTTTTGGATGGTTTAAAGTTTGTTTTAAATTTCCTAGTAGTTGTAAAGGCGAGATTAGGATTGTAATATTTTCATACTAGTCAGTGAACTTTTCTAACACAGTGGACACCACAGTATTTCAATTGTTTTTACAGATTATGGTGATGAGAGAGCAAAGGACTGGGTGTGCATGCTGTTGAGCAAAACTTCAACTTCACGGATTAATTAGGGAACTATCTCGTACCTTTGTAGATTTTGTTTTTCTATTCCTAATTCGTGCATAATGTGACATTGGGGACAATGTCATCTTCAGTTTGGGGGTAGGAAAAATTTGAAATTTTTTTATTTGTGTTTATTTTATTTTTCATGTTTTGTTGTGTATGCCAATGATGAATTGCATAAGTCTATGATGAGAATAGGATTGTTGGGAGTTTATTATTGAAACATGTTAAGCATTGCTTCAAGTTTATGTTGATTAACTGAATTTTGCTTGAGGTTTGTTGAGTGGTTCAACCACCATTTTCATTATTTTGGCATGCTTAGATTCATTTTATGTGGTTAGGTAAAGTCTTGATAATGTTGGTAGACTCTAGAACCTAGTTGAGAAGTGCTTGAGGCAAAATTCTAGGAATAGACATTATTAAGGAAGTAATTTAGGCAGTTTTTAGAACGTTTGAGCCTTTCCAACCAACCATGAATTTTATCCCTAGTAACTCATTTGAGCCTTATGAAATCACCGTTACCTTGTTTTTCTTGTGAAACCAATAATGCCCAAAACCTTTTTCCCTAAACAATTCCGCAACCTTTAAGAGAATTCTAAACCAATGCAAACACAAAGAGCTTGGAAAGTTGTGTGAATGAACTAAAAGAATAGTCTGGGGGTTGTGAGAAGGGCAAGAAGAATAAGAGGGGTAATTAACCTCAATTTTATTGTTATTCCAAAAAAAAAAAAAGTTCCATTTCGAGAACTACATTGCAGTAGCAAAAATAAGAATTGCACATGGTTGAGGGTTGTAAAATGGATGACATCTTGAGTGATGGTTGAGAAAGAAGTGGAAGCTGTTTAAGTCTTAGTGTTGGCTTTAAGGAAACCGAGTTCTAGTGTTTGTTTATCCTTTCCTTTCCTGTGAAGACCATTAACCGAGCCTAACGTTACAAGCCTATAAAGACCTTTTGATCTTTAGTAATGTCTAATCCTCGTTAGTGGAAAGTAGTTCGATACTTAGGCTTATGGATGTCTACCGCCATTTGATAAACTTTGCATTTCTACATAAAATAATCCGGGAAATTGGAATGTGGATTGAAATGGGGATCACCTACTTAGGGAACCAATAGAGAAAGATAGTCGATGGAACTTATAACTTCTTGAACATTTTTCTAGTAATAATTTTCCAACAAACTTTTGAGACTTGTGTAAATTCTAGGCAATTCTTATGTTGAGTTTGAGTCTAAATTTTGTTTGTTCATTTTTAGTTTTGTTGTTTTGTGTTTTGGTTGTTTGTTGTTTTTCTTTCTTTGTGTTTTGTAGCTGATGCTCAGGGACGAGCATGTCTTTAGTTTGGGGGTATTTGATAATCCAAGAATTATACTGTTTTAATTAGGCTTTTTGGCAGGATTTTAGATACTTCTTAGTTCATTCATGCCTGAATTGCTACTTAATTCTATACATTTTGTGTTGCAGGCCAAAATGGACATTTTGAGCAAATAAGAAGCGAATTGGAGTTTCTGGACCCAAAAGTAAGCGAGTCTCAGAATTTGGGAGAGTTCGGAAGCAGATTTAAGCACTATGAAGCTTGTTCCCTTGGGAGAGCATCGAAGATCAAAGATTCAAGCAAAGAAGTGAGTGGAGGGCAATTATGTAATTTTAGAATTCTTTATGAAGGTTTGCCATGGCGAAGTCACGAGATTCCAACTTACCTCGTCGCCGCGGCGAAAGTCTTTCTTTGCCGCGACGAAGTCTACGAATTTTAGTTTCTCCAAAACGTACAGTTTTATTTTAGGAAAGTTTTAGGTCTTTTGAGGCGAGCTATATAAGAAAAACCTTATCATTTTGAAGGGGGTTCGTCTAGTTTTCGTCTGGCTTTCATTGAGTTCTGGATAGATTGATATTTTTGTGGAGAAAGTGAGAGGATTTGAGATTCAACCTTGTGGATTCTTCAACTAGGGGAGATATCTTTTCTTTTCTCTTATTTCAATATGTTGACTGTTATGTTTAATGTTTTTCTTGCTGTTTGTGTTGATTTAGTTATGAACTAACCCATTTCGGGTTAGGGTTTTGATGTAACTCGGATTTCTATGGGTTAATCAATTGATTTTTGTTATTTCCATACTCTGTTGCAAGGATTGTGTGGTTATTCTGTTTTTATTGATTTTAATTGATGAATATGATGAGATTGAGAAATGAATCATGTTGAGCTTCTTGGGTAATCACTATTGTAGTATTGAATGCTAGAGACAGATTTGAGAGCCAATGAAATCAATCTAGGATTCCATTAGCTTAATGAACTTGGATCTATTATTCTTCAAATTGTTGGGTGTGGAAGTTTAATAGGGAAAAGTAGGAATTCATAGCCTGACAAGGTATGTTTGACAACTTAGAGAATTCGATTTACAATCCGTGCATGTGAGTGTGAAAATAGTATAATCCATATAAATTAATCCATAGAGTCTGAATGAAGTCAAAACCCTAACCGTTCGTTAAAATTGATATTACTTTTGTTTTGAATTCTTGCTCTCATTAATTAGTTGTTTTTATACTTAGCAAGTTTTGTTTTAGTTTTAATCTCTCCCATTAATCCAAACAAATTCGGTTTCTCTAACTTGAAAACACTTAGGAGAATTAGTGCTTAACAATCAATCCTCGTGAGAACAATACTCACTTATCACTCTATTACTTTGTGTGACTAGTGCACTTACTATCATTGCATGTTGTAGTAACAACGCATCAAATTCCTTGAACTTGTCAAAGTATTCAAACTTATGTCTCATTAAGTAGACTTATCCAAATCTACTAAGGTCATCAGTAAACATGATGAAGTAAGAATATCCACCTTTGGCTTGATTAATTAGTGATCCACATACATCACTATGGATGATGCCTAACAGTTCCTTTGCCCTTTCACTGTGCCTAGTAAAAGGTGACTTGGCCATTTTGCCTAATAGGCATGACTTGCATAACTCATCAGACTTGAAGTCAAATAGGTCAAAAACTCCATCCTTGTGAAGTTTTGCTAAGCGAGTCCGGTTCACATGACCAAGCCTACAATGCCAATGGTACATGTGATTAAAGTTATCAACCTTGGCTTTCTTATTCTCTAGATTGAAAATCTCATTATTATTTAACTCTAGAACATACAAACCACTATGTAATCTTGCAATTCCATATTGTATATCATTCAAACTAATTGGCAGCAATCCTTTAGTTATCATAAATTGATATCCAATGTTATCCAAAGCAAACACAGAAATAATATTCTTTGAAATTGAAGGAACATAAAAACAATTCGCAAGTTCCAATACCAGGCCTAAAGGCAAATTTAAATAATAATCCCCTATAGCTAATGTAGCAACTTGTGCTCCATTCTCAACTCATAGGTCCACCTCTCCTCAACCAAGCAGTCTACTTCGTCGTAGTCCCTACACATTAGTGCAAATATGAGAACCACAGCTTGTTTCAATAACCCAAGATGTAATAAAAGATACGTTGATTTCAATCATGTATATACCTTTAGAAGAAGATGCAGGCTTCTTCTTCTTCTTGTTTGCTAGGAAGGCTTTGCAATGTTTCTTCCACTAGCTAGGCTTGCCACAATGGAAGGAAACAGACTTTCCATCTTTGCTCACCCCTCCACCAAGTTTAAGGACATCTTGGGGTTAAGCTTTGGACTTGCCTATGGCATGTTCTTTGCCTCGTTTCCCCTTTCCTTTCCATGGTCCAACGTCAACTAGCATCACTGACTTGGACTTCTTAATGTCCTTCTCTACTATCTTCAACATATTCAAGAGCTTTGAGAGAGACTTCTCCATAGAATTCATATTGAAGTTCATTATGAATTGGGAGAAGGAATCAGGCAAGGATCTATTGATAGTTCTGCCTCCAAACCAAATCCCAGTATTTCATGCAGGCCTACTAGGGTTCCCTATAACGTCCCACTTGAGGTATGTAGTTACTGCTTCTTCTTTTGCTATTTTTAAGTTGGTTTATTAGTATTATTGTTTGGTTGACCTTTCATGGAGTGATATGTTGAACACTTGCCTTGAAATTGGTTGAAAATAGAAGAAGTTTAGTGTTTCAGGCTTCGCCAGGGCGAAGAATAATCCTCGTCGCCGCAAAGCGGTGTTGAAGCCTCGGGGAAGCTGCTGGACAGTTTTGCCGCGGCGACAGAAGATTCCTCGCTGCGGCGACGTGCCAACCAAAATGCTTGTTAAGTTTTAGATATTTTCTTCCCTAAGGGCAATTTGACCATTCTACCCCTAATTAGTAGGAAAAGTGGGGAGTAAATTGAAAGGACCTTTCATGGAGAATATGTTGATATGGGGGTGTGTTTGTAATGAATCAAAGGATATAGATGGAATTCCTAAGGAAGAGTAAGGGCAAAATGGGAATGCTTGTGCATAAATTTCATTAAAAGGAATTAAGTCATTGCAAACCCTTCATTCTTCTTCTCCATCGCCACTCTCCTTTCTTACTTCCTCTCAAATTTCTCTTTCTTTTGTTCAAGGATTTTTAGAGGGCTTTTGGAGTGATTTGGGGTAGAAAATCAATCTAAGGCATCCTAAGGTAAGGATTCTTGCTTTGGATGTGAAGTTTTGTGAGATTTTGAGTATATTTGAGTATTGAGGGTTTTTGTTCATTTGTTTAAAGAGTAGAGAAAAAGTCAAGCAAACCAAGAGAAAGGAAGAGCTAGTGAGATCTCTCCATAACAAGGTAAGTAAATCCCAACCCAAGTTGAGATTTGAGAATTTTCTTGATTAGGGTTTTTAATAGCAATTATGTATGTATGTTATATACATGTTTTATGCTATGTTATTGAGTTTTAAATGGAGATTATTATTGCTTGTGATTGTTCATACACTTCAATTGTGAGAAGTGAGATGTGGGTTAGAAAGGTAGTTTGAGATGGAATTGAAGGATATTGAGAAATCCTTTTTGGAAGTGTCATTCTTTGGCAGGAATTATGGCTATGTGAGGGAGTTTCTCCCCATTTTGGATGGTTAGAGAAAGATATAGAATTATTGTTATGCACTTGAGTTGTTTGATGAAATGCCTAATAGAGGTTTGAGTATGAGTAGTGAACCTTAATTCTTGCAACATTGCATGTTGGCATTTCATAAGTGCATTAGTGGAGATGAACCATCCATAGGCATTAATTGTGCATTGAGAAGTGACTTAAGAAAGAGTAGGAAACTTTGTGTATGCACTTGTTCTAAGAGTAGAGAACTTTATGGATGCAACTACTCTAAGGGTAGGGAGAATGAGAAGTGCTAGAGTAGAATGAATGAGGAGAGTATTAGAAATGAGTTGATGCTTTGTGATCATCACCCGATAGTTATTAGAAACGGGTGGATGCTTTGTGATCATCACCCGGTTAGTTATTAGAAATGGGTTGATGCTTTGTGATCATCACCCGATATTTATTAGAAATGGGTTGATGCTTTGTGATCATCACCCGACAATGGATTAGGAACTGGTTAATGCTTTGTGATCGTCGCTCGAAAGTCATAAGGAACGGGTAGGTGCTTTGTGGTCTCCACCCGATAGTTATGAAAACCGGGTAGGTGCTTCGTGATCCCCACTCGTAGTCACTAAGAACAGGTTGGTGCTATGTGAACTCCACCCGACAGTCATGAAGAGTGAGATGGTGTTGTGTGAATGCCATCCGGCCGTACCTCCGATAAGATGAGGACATGACGTTTAGTAGAAAACAACAGAAAGTGTGAGGAAAGAATTAAGTGAAATACATACGGGGATAAACAAATAGAGGGTTTACTTACTGAGCATTATTTTGTGCTCACCCTGTTATTTTCCTTTGTGGATGCATGATCTAGGTGTTGATGCAGTCGGAGGGGCGTCGGCAAGCGAGGAGCAATAGCTACACTGTTTCCCCTGTTTTTGTCTTTTAAAATGGCTTTTTGTAAATGATGCTCTTTGTGTATAAAAGACTTATTACTTATAATAAAAAGAAAAGTTTTTGGCCCATTTTCTATTGTTATTATGCATGCATTGTACTAGTTTACAGCAGTTATTACATTTGTTGTATCAGAGCAAAGATTTTGGGATTGAACAGTGTACTATTCTCATCGCCACGACGTCTTATAACCGACTGTGTGAGTTAATTCTTTCCTTATAGTAATTGTTTCTCGAGTTCATTGGTGTGATTATTTTGTAGATGAGGCGTAGTTATCGGAATCGTGGTAAGGGTGTGGTGAACGAGGGAGAACCTTGTAACCCACCAGAGTCTACGCCCCCTCCCTTGGATGAAGCTAGAATTCGGGGAATTATACAGCAAGTCATGGCAGAAACCCAAGGGATAGTTGAAACCCCCGTACAGGTACCACCAGTTACGAATGTCGAAAGAGGACAATCGGTACCTCCCCCAGTACAGAACAGAGTTGAGCCGATCTACGGTCTTTCCAATCAACATCAACCCTCAGAGTTTAAGGGTACTATGGATCCAGTAATAGCAGAAGAGTGGTTTGGGTTCGTAGAGTGAGCCACGGGTTTATTTCCCATGTCAGACCGGGAGAAGATCCGGTATGCGAGTTTCTTGTTTCGGGGTGATGCCCGAATTTGGTGGGAATTAATGGAAAAAACTCATGATGTGACAGCAATGACTTGGGAAGAGTTCAGGCAAGAGTTTGAGGCCGAGTATAGAACAGAGGACCAAGTTCATGAGAAGGTCCAAGAATTTATCAGCTTACAGCAAGGGGCTAGTGCTGTGAAGGAGTACTCGGTGAAATTCAATTCTCTGGCAAGGTTTGCACCCGGAATAGTTAGTACTCCGGCTTTGAGAAGGGATAAGTTTGTGCACGGGTTGAAGCCGGAGATAGCCCAAGATATAATGACAAGTTCCAACCCTCTTCGAAATTATAGTGAGGCTTTGTGGCGGGCAATGAAGGCGGAGATTTTTTAGAATAAAATTTCCCCCGTAGGTTCCTCAACAGGAGGACCAAGTGAGCCGCCCTCCACCCCCCAGAGAGAGAAACATGAGGGTGTAAAAGGTAAAGACATGAAGAATCAGAAGAAGAATTTTCAGTACAAACAGAATAGAAGAGAGTGGAAGAATAAGCAGCCCTGGACGGAAGGGTTTCCTCTTTGCCCTAAATGTGGGAAGAATCACCCAGGAGAATGTCTGAGGGACCAGAAAGTGTGTTATAGGTGCCGCATCCAGGGCACATGATGAGAGATTGTAAAGCTCCTCTTCCACCAACCACACAGCGTTTAAGAGGTACTGCGAATGCCAGAGTGTTTACTGTGGCACAGAGGGAAGCAGAGGCCAGTCCATCAACCGTTACTGGTCAGTTATTATTTCATTCAGTTCCCTTATATGCTTTAATTGATTCAGGTGCCACTCATTCGTTTATATCATATAGGATGATTGAGAGATTAGGTTTGAAACCTATTAGAGTTACCCGATAGGGTTGGTGTTTTGACTCAAGAGATTTTGTTAAGAGAGTCCATGGTGATCCAGGGTAGAGAGTTAACAGTTGACTTAATAGTTTTTGATATGCCCGACTTTGATGTGATATTGGGCATGGATTTCCTAGGGAGTTATGAAGTAGAGATTGACTGTCGGAAAAAGAAGGCAAGATTTAATCTCGATAATGGAGATAAGTTTAGTTTTGGAGAGGGCCATCAGTTGAGCATGCTGATTAGTAGTGTGAAAGCTATGAAGATGTTGAGAAAGGGGTGTTCGGGGATATATTGCCCATGTAGTGCAAAGTGATGATGTTCCACAGCTAGAGATTCAGAGGGTGCCAGTAGTTCGAGACTTTCTGGATGTGTTTCCAGAAGAGTTACCGGGTTTGCCTCCAGAAAGGGAGGTAGAATTTAGTATCGAACTAGCACCAGGGACAACACCAATATCTAAAGCCCCTTTATCGAATGGCCCCAGCTAAGCTTCAAGAACTAAAGAAGCAACTCCAAGAGCTTTTAGATAAAGGCTTTATCCGACCGAGTCATTCTCCCTAGGGAGCTCCAATCCTATTTGTGAAAAAGAAAGATGGATCACTAAGGATGTGTATTGATTATAGGGAGCTGAATAAAATTATAGTGAAGAATAAGTACCCGCTACCCCGGATAGATGGCCTTTTCGATCAGTTGAAAGGAGCGGCAGTGTTCTCCAAAATTGATTTGAGGTCTGGGTATCATCAGGTAAGAGTAGTTGAGCAAGATGTGGCTAAGACTGCCTTTTCTACAAGATATGGGCATTATGAATTTGTAGTAATGCCTTTTGGCTTGACTAATGCCCCAATAGTTTTTATGGACTTGATGAACAGGGTATTCCATTAGTATTTGGATCAGTTTATTATCGTTTTCATTGACGACATCCTGATTTATTCTAAGTCGAGGGAAGAACATGAGGAACACTTGCGATTAGTATTGTAGCGACCGAGAGAAAAGAAGTTGTGTGCTAAATTTTCTAAGTGTGAGTTTTGGCTTAATCAGGTGATATTTTTGGGCCATACTGTATCTAAGGAAGGGATATCGGTAGATCCGAGTAAAGTGCAGGCAATCCTTGAATGGCAGAAGCTGAGAACAGAGAAAGAAATCAGGAGTTTCTTAGGTTTAGCAGGTTACTACTAGCGATTTGTAGCGGGATTTGCCCAACTGGCTAAACTGTTGATAGCTCTTACCAAATAGAAAACTCCTTTTGTCTGGTTAGCAGCATGTGAAGAAAGCTTCCAAGAGTTGAAGAAGAGGTTAACAACTGCTCTTGTATTAGTGTTACCACAGGAGGGTGTAGATTATGACATTTTTATAGATGCCTCTCTACAGGGACTTGGCGCCGTGCTGATGTAGTTAGGTAGGGTTATAGCTTATGCTTCTCGTCAACTGAAGGAGTATGAGACCAGATACCCTACGCATGACCTAGAGTTGGCAGCCGTGGTCTTTGCCTTAAAGATATGGAGGCATTACCTTTATGGTGTAAAGAGTAATATCTACACCGATCATAAGAGTTGAAAGTACTTCTTCACTCAAAAGGAGTTGAATATGAGGCAGAGAAGGTGGTTAGAACTAGTTAAGGATTATGAATGTGAGATCAAGTATCAACCGGGAAAAGCCAATGTGGTAGCCGATGCCTTGAGTAGAAAAGCCTATTTATTCTGGCTTACCAAGCAGAAAGAGTTAATAGAAGAATTGTCTAAGGAAGCATTGAAGTGGTTTCGGGAAGAGTTGCCAGTCTAGAGGTACAGTTTTCTTTACTAAAGGAAATCAGAGAAAAGCAAGTGGCTGATGAATGGTGCCAGAAAACAGTTCAGCAAGTGCTTGAGGGCAAGACATCAGAATTCTTTATGAAAGACGGTGTCCTCTATTTCAGGAATCGGTTGTGCATTCTTCCGAATGAGTAGTTGAAACAGAAAATTCTTATGGAGGCTTATGACACACCGTACACCCCTCATCTAGGAGCAACCAAGACATATCAAGATGTAAAGAAAGGCGATTGGTGGTCAGGTATGAAGAAAGACATTGCAGAGTTTGTAGCTAAATGTCTAACTTGTCAGCAAGTGAAAGCGGAACACCAACGGCTGTTAGGGTTGCTTCAACCACTGAGTATTCCAGACTGGAAATGGGAAAGTATTTCGATGGATTTCATCTCGGGTCTCCCCAGAGTACAGAAAGGGTGTAATGCTATATGGGTGATTGTGGATAGATTAACCAAATCAGCCCATTTCCTTCCCGTAAATGAGAGTACCAATGCAGATCAGTTGGCTCAGATTTACCTCAAGGAGATAGTCAGATTGCATGGTGTGCCCAAGACTATAGTATCAGATAGAGATTCCAGATTTTTTTCAGCCTTCTAGACGAGTTTACAGAGAAATTTGGGTACCCGTTTAGCATTCAGTACTGCCTATCAGCCTCAGACGGATGGCCAAACCGAGAGAACGAATCAGGTACTCGAAGATATGTTGAGAGCCTATTGCATGGATCATAGAGTATCCTGGCATGAGATGTTACCCTTAGTGGAATTTACCTATAACAACAGTTATCAGGCTACAATTAGAATGGTGCCTTACGAGGCTCTATATGGTAGACAATGTAGGTCTCCGCTCCATTGGGATGAAGTAGGCGAAAAAGATGAGTTGAGTACCGCTTTTGGGCCAGAGATGACTCAGAAACTGGTAGAAGATGTGAAGTTAATCAGAAATAGAATGAAACAAGCCCAAGATCGACAGAAGAGTTATGCCGATTTGAAGAGGAAAGAGGTGGAATTCCAAGTGGGTGACAAAGTGTTTTTGAAAGTTTCCCCTTACAAGCGAGTAATGCACTTCCGATGCAAAGAGAAGTTAGCACCGAGATATGTAGGTCCATTTGAGGTATTGCATCGAGTGGGAAAGGTGGCCTACAGATTGGCACTACCACCTAGCATGGACAGGGTGCATGATCTCTTCCATGTCTCGATGCTATGGAAATATGTAAGTGATCCCCTCCACATCCTGAGTGTAAAGGACGTTGAAGTAACAGAGAATCTAGTATATGAAGAACGTCCAGTTCAGATTTTAGATCGAAGGGTTAAAGAGCTTCGGAACAAGAGTGTTCCGCAAGTGAAGATCCTTTGGAGGAATCACAAAGTGGAAGAGGCCACTTGCGAGGTAGAACAAGACATGCAGAATCACTTCCCATAGTTATTTGTATGAATTTCGGGGACAAAATCCTTTTAAGGGGGGAAGAATTGTAACGCCCCACTTGAGGTACGTAGTTATTGCTTCTTCTTTTGCTCTTTTTGAGTTGGTTTATTAGTATTATTGTTTGGTTGACCTTTGATGGAGTGATATGTTGAATACTTGCCTTGAAATTGGTTGAAAATAGAAGAAGTTTAGTGTTTCAGGCTTCGCCAGGGCGAAGAATAATCCTTACTGCGGCAAAGCGGTGTTGAAGCCTCAGGGAAGCTGATAGACAGTTTCGCCAGCGGTGACAGAAGATTCCTCGCCGCGGTGACGTGCCAACCAAAATGTTTGTTAAGTTTTAGATATTTTCTTTCCCTAAGGGCAATTTGACCATTCTACCCCTAATTAGTAGGAAAAGTGGGGAGTAAATTGAAAGGATTTTTCATGGAGAATATGTTGATATGGGGGTGTGTTCATAATGAATCAAAGGATATAGATGGAATTCCCAAGGAAGAGTAAGGGCAAAATGGGAATGCTTGTGCATAAATTTCATTAAAAGGAATTAAGTCATTGCAAACCCTTCATTCTTCTTCTCCATCGCCACTCTCCTTTCTTACTTCCTCTCAAATTTCTCTTTCTTTTGTTCAAGGATTTTTAGAGGGCTTATGGAGTGATTTGGGGTAGAAAATCAATCTAAGGCATCCTAAGGTAAGGATTCTTGCTTTGGATGTGAAGTTTTGTGAGATTTTGAGTATATTTGAGTATTGAGGGTTTTTGTTCATTTGTTTAAAGAGTAGAGAAAAAGTCAAGCAAACCAAGAGAAAGGAAGAGCTAGTGAGATCTCTCCATAACAAGGTAAGTAAATCCCAACCCAAGTTGAGATTTGAGAATTTTCTTGATTAGGGTTTTTAATAGCAATTATGTATGTATGTTATATACATGTTTTATGCTATGTTATTGAGTTTTAATGGAGATTATTATTGCTTGTGGTTGTTCATACACTTCAATTGTGAGAAGTGAGATGTGGGTTGGAAAAGTAGTTTTAGATGGAATTGAAGGATATTGAGAAATCCTTTTTGGAAGTGTCATTCTTTGGTAGGAATTATGGCTATATGAGGGAGTTTCTCCCCATTTTGGATGGTTAGAGAAAGATATAGAATTATTGTTATGCACTTGAGTTGTTTGATGAAATGCCTAATAGAGGTTTGAGTATGAGTAGTGAACCTTAATTCTTGCAACATTGCATGTTGGCATTTCATAAGTGCATTAGTGGAGATGAACCATCCATAGGCATTAATTGTGCATTGAGAAGTGACTTAAGAAAGAGTAGGAAACTTTGTGTATACACTTGCTCTACGAGTAGAGAACTTTGTGGATGCAACTACTCTAAGGGTAGGGAGAATGAGAAGTGCTAGAGTAGAATGAATGAGGAGAGTATTAGAAATGGGTTGATGCTTTGTGATCATCACCTAATAGTTATTAGAAACGGGTGGATGCTTTGTGATCATCACCCGGTTAGTTATTAGAAATGGGTTGATGCTTTGTGATCATCACCCGATATTTATTAGAAATGGGTTGATGCTTTGTGATCATCACCCGATAGTGATTAGGAACAGGTTAATGCTTTGTGATCGTCACCCGAAAGTCATGAGGAATGGGTAGGTGCTTTGTGGTCTCCACCCGATAGTTATGAAAACCGGGTAGGTGCTTCGTGATCCCCACTCGGTAGTCACTAAGAACGGGTTGGTGCTGTGTGAACTCCACCCGACAGTCATGAAGAGTGAGATGGTGCTGTGTGAACGCCATCCGGCCATACCTCCGGTAAGATGAGGACATGACGTTTAGTAGAAAACAACAAAAAGTGTGAGGAAAGAATTAAGAGAAATACATACGGGGATAAACAGATAGAGGGTTTACTTACTGAGCATTATTTTGTGCTCACCCCATTATTTTCCTTTGTGGATGCAGGATCTAGGTGTTGATGCAGTCGGAGGGGCGTCGGCAAGTGAGGAGCAATAGCTACACTGTTTCCCCTGTTTTTGTCTTTTTTAAATGGCTTTTTGTAAATGATGCTCTTTGTGTATAAAAGACTTATTACTTATAATAAAAAGAAAAGTTTTGGGCCCATTTTCTATTGTTATTATGCATGCATTGTACTAGTTTACAGCAGTTGTTACATTCCCTTGGTCATTTGGCACCAATATAATGTGTTTGACACCTCAAGACATTCGTGTCTAGCATGCTTTTGAAAAAGCTCCTTGAGATGTGTGATGATGTAGCTAACATCCAAATTCTCATGTTGCTCTTGCAAATCAGGTGTTAATGATGGAAGCACAATACATTGTACCATATCAGCATTGTCCAAATACTTTCTATAAGCATCTATAGCTTCTTGAGTAGCTTCATGTTTAGGCGCTTCCATAACAGGTTCATCTAGGATGTACAACTTCTTTTTAGACTTGAGTACAATCCGAAGATTTCTATACCAACCAGAGAAGTTTGTACCATTGAACCTGCTTTCCTTTTCGATGATCGATCATAGTGATAGATTATTGGTAGTCATAATGTAAATCTACATGTACAAATTAAATAGAGTTAATAATCTTTTATTAATTAAATAGGCCTTTTATCAATTAATATGCTCCCACTATTTTTATTCAAGTTAATAGCCTATTAAACTCGGGAAGGCCCGTTGGTCTTCCTAGTGGGCTAAAATCCATCATTCCTAATTTGACCTCTCACGGGGGCAAGTAGACCAAAGTAGGATGATTAGGTAGGCCACAAGCTCTAGCTTACACCATTTAATAGCACCAACTTATTAAACTCAAATGTAAGTATAGCAGACAAACCAATTACACAATCCAATGGTACCAACCATTGGCCTCAAGTGTAACTTTCGGATTGGTGAGTTTGGACACTGCATGCCCACTCGTGCATTTTAAATATGCACTACTCTACCATGCCTCTAGTTGTAGTTATCAACCCTTCGTAAAGGCGAATCTAGCAAAGTATGCCTAGTTAATTCATAACCCATCACCATTAAGGAAAAACTCCAATGATGATTAGCCTCCCAAAGTTAGAAGTGGCTCCCTATGGGGGCATGTGAGACCACGACAAACAATGGTTTGATTAATCCCATGGGATGGAAGGCTCGATTTATTTTTGACTTAATATCTTTTATGAGGAGTTCATGCTTTAAAGTTCTCACTATTTTATTATCTTATTTAGCATGTTATTGTTTGGCAATCAACCTTAGCATGCTTCTACGATAAGATATTCCATAAACTCATGTTGGTACATGGCCATTCTAACACCAATTTTCTCAAGTTTAAGGAAGTTGGTGTGTAATGACTCTCTTTCTAGCTAGTATACTAGTAAAATAACAGTAAAGACTCATTAAATATATATAAGGAAATACATAAACGAGTATCAAAGTATGGGCCCGTATTTAATTTTCTTTCTAAACAAAACTTTACATAATGAAAATAAGTCTCAAAATATTAACTTCACAGTTTTGCCCAACCCTTTCCGCTACGTGATGATCCAAGTGACCGTATTTCACCTGTTACCTGCAAAAACATTAAAAACAATGGGGTGAGCACTAATTGCTCAGTAAGTAAACCCGCTATGTTACGCTTCTCTTTCCTTTGCTTAACTTCTGAATTTCTTTCCTTACTTCACATTTCCCCATTCTTCTCTATTCTTTCTCTACTCTTACTCAGTTTTTCTCTCTGTTCTTTCTCTGTTTTTCCCTCTGTACTTTCTCTGTTCTAATTTCTCACTACTCAGAGAATGGGCATGATATTATGCATAAATAAAATGCAAATGCACAATTGTATAAAAGGTGCATTTTCTTTTCTGTTTTTCTTTCTTTTCTATGCTTATTTCTTTCTCTTATTTCTTTTCTTTCTATTCTTTCTCATTCTTTTCTTTTCTTTTCTTTCTTATTCTTTTCTCTTCTTTCTTATTCTTTTCTCTTCTTTTCTTTTCTTATTCTTTTGCCGATTGGACTCGGTTGAGGCATGGATTTGGAACCTTGGCCGTGTGAGTGTATTCTTTTTTCTTGGGTACAGCCCTCATCCACATGCACTCTTACGGATTGTACCAATTCTTCTTTCTTCTTCTTAGGCCGCTCACTAAAGGCGGCGTGCATGTGGGGAAAATTCTTGTCTCTCACGGTTCCCCATCGTAACAACCTTTTCTTCTTTTTATCTTTTTACACTTCTTTAACTAAAATTCAGATTTGGAACTTTTTAATATTCTCATTTCTTTCTATTTAATCTTTAACATTCTTTCGTGCTTTTTCATGCTCTTATGAATATGTATGCATGTAGATGGTTTCATGCTTATACTTCTTTCTAAATTCACATGTTTAAATGCAATTATGCAATATGGCATGCAAACATGCCATTCTCTACCATCTACAAACTGATGTCAATATAACACATAATCATACTCATATAAACACTTCTCTTTGACATTTCATCAAATAACTTATGTGCACAAAGTAACTCTAATTTGGCTAGATTTCTATCTCTTTTCTAAGCCACCAAAAATTGGGAATTAAACCCTCCATATTCAACATCAAATCTGCCCAAAATAGACACTCCAAAATTTCTACTCCAACTCTTCCAAACTTCATCCAAATATTCATCAAACATCCAATACACTAACACAGATACTCATGGATAAGTTATAATCATCATTCAAGACCAAATCCATCAACAATTTCTACATATAAGATATATGTGTACATAAAAGAAATTCTCTACACCATAACTTAAATCATACTTAGGGTAAGATTTACTTACCTTATATAAGAGCAATCCAACACTTTGAAAACCTTCTTTGATCCAACTCCCTTTCTCTTAAATCCTATGAACATAAATCATCAAAATTCAACACTTTAAAAATTAAAACTCACTTCTTAGTGCAAGGATCTTACCTAAAGATGCTTGGGATTGAAAATTCACTCAAAAGTACCCAAAAATCTATGAATTTCCTTTGAAGAACTTGAGAGAATATGAAGGTGAAAGTGGTGTGAAAATGGGTGAGAGTGGTTAGGGTTTCACTCTTCAATTTGATATAACATATATATATTCCCATTTTGCCCTTGCACCTTCTTTAAAATTCCATCTATGTCCCTTAGTCAATTACCATAATGCCTTCATATTTGTTGCATTCTCCATGAAATTCTATCTCTTTCCACTCCCCACTTTTTCAACTAATTTTGAGTGAAAAGACCATTTTACCCTTAATGCAAGTTTAAGGCATTTTCTTCACATTTTCTCAAAATAAATTTAACAAAAATCAACTAAGGGTATAAGAGCATAAATTAAATTACATACCTCCATGTGGGCGTTACATGGTGGGTCACCCTAGGTTTATTATTCTATTACAAAGAATAAAACATCTTCAAGATTCATCATGCCTTCACCTCGTCTTCAAGGCCTATTCTGCTTTACATATAAATTCAAAGAAACCTCGAGTTACATTTGAGGGGATTTGGATGAGAAGAGAATTTACATTGAAGATTGGGAGGTAAGGTGATGCGTGATTTCATAAACATGCAATTGTAGCAAGCGCACTAGTCGCAAAAAGTAATAAAGTGATAAGTAGAGTATCGCTCCCACGAGGATAGTGCTACTAAGTACCGATTTCTCTAGTTTAAGTCCTAATTGAAGAAACAATTGATTGGATTGATGGAAAATTAACAAATTAAATACAAATTAACAAAATATAAATGAATGATAATGAAATTAAAGCACAACCCAACAACTTGACTAATTAAACAATGCTAAAAGAAAAAAAATGCTAGGATGTTGATTTCACCTAGATACTCTAACCCAAAACATAGAATCTATTACTCAAGTTCTAATTCCTTGATTGAAAATCGAATTCCCTAAGTTGTAAAACATACCTTCTCAAGCTACATTTCCCTACTTATCCCTATTAAGCTTCCGCACCCAACAAAATGAAGATTAATAGTTCAAAGTCTTTTAAGCTTTATGGAATTCTATCTAGATTTCATTTATTGCTAAACCTATCTCTGGCGTTTGCTTAATCTATGGTATTTATCCCAAGAGGCATAATCACAAATCACTTCTCAGTCTCATTGTGAACAACACACATTTGAATGGTGATCAAGCATCCAAAAGTCATTATGCAAAGAGATAAACACTCAATCATGAAATTAAAACTCAAAGTAAATCAATTCATATAAATTTGAATCATTGTATCAAGGTTACATCAAACCCTAGCTAAACAACTCAGTTCATACTCAAAAATGAAATAAAGTAACTAAAACAAACTGAATCAAGATTCATCATTGAAAAACAAGCAAAAGATGGAGAAATCTTCTCTAATTTGAAGCCCAAATCTTCAATAATCTTCTCCTTCCATGAGCTGCCTCCCAAATGACGAACCAAGCTCATTTTCTCTTCCTTTTCACTCTAATTTATACCTCTCTCACTTAAGGATGAAGCCCTAGGAAGCCAAAACGCGTCGTTTTATTTTTACATCTGATGCAGGTTTCACCACGGCAAAGCTTTTTCCTTGCCACGGTGAGGAATTTCAGGCCAAATTTAAGCATGATAGAGTTTGAATCAGGAAACGTGTCAAACATATTAATTGTATACCTTTCAATTATATTTTTGGTTGTTCAAGAATCAGCACAATCCGAGGTCTACAGCTCAAGTTATGGTAGAAATACTAAATCACATCCAAGGACGTTTTTCTTCAGTTCCCAGCGTACTTTTCATGACTTCAGGCCAAGTTTTCACCCTTGTCCAGTCAGAATTAGGAAAAACCCAAAACATGAAAGTTGTAGCTCTTCTTCTTAGCTTTCCAAAGCTTCTAAATTCAGGTCATTCTAAATTTTCAAGATCAAGTTACACAATTTCTGCTCAAAACTGTCATTAATGCTCAAAATCATTGTTTAGGTCTGCAAAGAAAAATTAATAGAATTAGGTAGCAATTATGGCACAAATTGTATGAAAAGTATCCTAAATCCTATCAAAATTCAATGCAAAATCATAGTGTAAAATATGATTATCAAATACCCCCAAACTTAAGATTTGCTCGTCCTCGAGCATCAGGTACAAAACTCAAAGAAAGAAAAGCAACAAACAACCAAAAACACAAAACAACAAAACTGAAAATGAACAAACAAAAATTAGACTCAAACTCAACACAAGAATTGCCTAGAATTTATACAAGTCTCTAAGGTTGTTGAAAAATTATTACTAGAAAATGTTCAACACTTCAAGAAGTTATAAGTTGCATCGACTATCTTTCTCTATTGGTCCCCCGAGTAGGTGATCCCCACTTCAGTCCACATTCCGACTTCTTGGATTATTTTATGTAGAAATGTAAAGTTTATCAAATGGCGGCAGACTCCATAAGCCTAAGTATAGAACTACTCTCCACTAATGTAGACTAGACATCGCTAAGGATCAAAAGGTCTTTGCAAGCTTGTAATATTAGGCTCGGGTAGTGGGCTCCAAGGAAACGGATATGATAAACAAAGTAAGAGAACTTGATTTTCCTCATGCAAACACTAAGAGCTACATCAATCTTTGCTTTCTTTCTCAACCACCAATCAAAGTGTCAACCTTTTTACAACCCTCAAACTTATGCATCTCTTATTTTTGATTTTGAATTGAACTAAAGAAATTTTTTTTTTCTTCCTTTTTTTTTTTTTTTTTTACAAATATTTACAACACCATTGAGGTCTATTGCCCTTTCTTCCTGCCCTTTTTGCAACCCCCAAACTTAAGATTTGCTCTATCACTTATTCACACACCTTTCAAAGCTCTTTTGTGTAATACATTAGGTCCATAATTCTCCTAAATGGTATGATAAAGTGTTTAGGGTATAGGGATTGGACAATTTTTGGTTTGCAAGGAAAATAAGGCAATGATAATCTCATAGGGCTCAAATGGGTGACTAGGGAAAGATTCATTCATGGGTCGGCTAGAAAGGCTCAAACGTTCTAAAAAATGCCTAAATCATTTCCTCAACAATGTCTAATCCTAGAATTTCGCCTCAAGCGCTTCTCTACTAGGTTCTAGAGTCCACCAACATTATCAAACTTTACCTAACCACATAAAATGAATCTAAGCATGCCAAAATAAATAAAAATGGTGGCTGAACCACTCAACAAATCTCAATCAAAATTCAATCAATAAACATAAACTTGAAGCAATGCCTAACATTTTCCACAAATAATATCCCAACAATTCTAGTTTCATCATAGACTTATGCAATTCATCTAGGCAACAACAACACAACACACACAAAACACACTAAACAATTAACAATCAAAAAACTTAAAACAAAAAGAAACACAATTTTGAGCTAAAACACACAAACAAACTAAGCACAAAAATTTTGAACAATTTCCTACCCCCAAACTTAAAATGACATTGTCCCTAATGTCACATCATGCACATCCAAGGAATAGAAAAACAAAAGTAAAGGTTACAAGGTACTCCCCTGATTAATCCATAAAGGTCGATTTTTGTGCAAAATCCGCATCCATTCCTTTGCTTCCTCATCATCATCATCTGTCAAACAATTGAAAGTCTATGGTGCCAAATGTGTTAGATACCCTCACCGATTAATATGAAAGAATTACATCGTAATCTCAACCTTATTGAACTAAACCTAAATCTAAACAAATAAAGAGCTAAAAACCAGGAAATCAACATCAATTCCTACTTACAAAACATAAAGAAATAAAAGCAAAAACTAAAAAGAAAAGTGCTTCAGGCTTCAATCTTCTTCTACTTCTTCCTCTTCACACAACTCCCAAATTTGCTAAAAGTACTTCAACACAGCAAACCCAACTTCCTCAAACCAAATTAAATCAAAATCAACAATTCCTACACTCCACAATCAACTCAATCCTCAAGTTCTCAACCAACATCCACAATCAACAAATTCAAGCAATTTTTCAACAAAAACAAATTTACAATTGAAAGTGAACAAATAAATTGCACAAAAAATCTTAACCTTACCAAGCCCAAGCTTTCCAACCTTCAATTGCTCCAATTTCATTAAAAATCACAAAGAAAGCTCCAAATTTTCAAAACCTAGGGTTGCTAAAAATATTTCTTCAAAATGGGTTAAATTGGGGCAATTGAAAGGTACATGATTGTTTAAAAAGGTAAGGGAGTGGAAAAGTGGGAAGAAAATTCAATGAAAACTTTCTGGATTGAAGGTGGAAGTGTTTGGCTCTTGGATGTGTTTTGAAGTTTTCGTGAAAAATAAAAAATGACTAGAGTATATATGGGAAACAGACTTCGCCACGGCGAAGTACTTTATGCAATGCAAAAATGAAACCCAATGTCGTGCCGAAGACAAATTCTTCGCCACGGCAAAAAATTACAGAAGCTCATCGCCTCGGCGAAGAACAAGATTCGCCTCGATGAATTTTCCTTAGTCAATTTTCGCTCAACTCCCTTCGCCGCGGCGGAAAAATACAGAGGCTCATCGCCTCGGCGAAAAAATTACTTCGCCGCGGCAAAGTCTGGGACTTTCCGACTTCCAATTTTTGTAAAATGTGCTTTGTCGCAGTGAAAACTGGAAGAATTCCATTTTTCGCCTTGATTCGATATTTCACCTGAAACACCCAACAACACACAAAATCAAAACCATTCTAAATCATAAAACAACTAAAAAAATTAAAAAAAAAAAATTAAAAACAAATGAAAAGGCTTGGGTTGCTTCCCAAGAAGCGCTTGTTTATAGTCGAAAGCTCGACTTTCCCATGGTCCTTCGTCAATCCGGATCCTTGTGGGGTGTTTCACTTCCTATTGCCACCTCTTGGTCTTTCCTTTGGAATTTCGAACATTCTCATAAGCATCTTTTCGGAACTTTAAGTTCGTATATGCATACTTGAGATGAGACATTGATTGGTTGAGTCCAATGTTTGGAGTCTCTTCCAACACCAATTTTGGCTTGTGCGCATTTACACCAGATTCCTCAAATTGTTCCTTGTGAAGCGAGTTGCTTGGTTGAAATTCCCCTAAGTATCTTGCACACCATTTTGCTTTGAGATTTTCCTCTTCATTAGTCTTGTCTTCATGTTCTTCCAACTTTTCTTCATTCTGAGGTTGCTCCAACACTATACCTCTCCTCAATGTTATGACATTTGATTGTTCTTTAGGATTTGTGACTGTTGTGCTTGGCAAAGAACCTTGGGATTTCTTTGTCAATTGTTCAACCAATTGCCCTACTTGAACCTCCAAATTTTGAATGGAACACTCATTGATTTTTGAAGTTTGAGTGTGTCTCATTCATAAAACTTGTGGTTTCTTGCATGAATTTCTCAAACATACCATCCAATCTCGACATTCTTTGCTCACATGGTTGATGATTCACCACTGGTTGATGGTTTGGCACTGTCCTTTGATTTGATTGACTGCTTATTGCTCTGGGACAAATTTGGGTGATTCCCCCAACCAAGATTTTAGGTATTGGCGAAGGAGTCATTTTGCAGCCTTTGTGAACTAATAATGTAATTCACTTACTCGGTTGTTGAGAAGAATAACTGGTTTCCATCTTGGCATTCCCCACTCCCATTGTTTCTTGCATAAAATTCACAAGTTATAAAAGGTGAGTGAATAGAATTTACATTCATACCTCCCAATTGGCTTTGAAGTGATGCAATTTGTGCAGATAATGTGGCAAACAGATTGACTTCATGTAGACCCATTATTCTCTTCGGCATTTCTCTCTCATTAGGTATTTGGTAGTAATTGTTGGCCATCACCTCAAGCAATCCATAAGCATCTTCCGGGGTCTTGTTATTTAAGGCTCCACTTGCTGCCACATCTACCATAGTTTGAATATTTGGTAGCAACCCATTGTAAAATGTATGGACTTGTCTCCAAAACGGTAGACCATTATGTGGACATTTCCTTAACAACTCCGTGTACCTCTCCCAAGCTTCATATAGTGATTCATTGTTGCCTTGCATGAAAGAGGTAATGTCATTTCTCATACTTATGACTATACAATATTTACGATTAACTACAAAAATGAAATAAAAGCTTCAATTTAGCACTGCACTAGATACTATCAATATTAATAATCAATTATCCCTGACAACGGCGCCAAAAACTTGATGCATAATTTCATAAACATGCAAATGTAGCAAGTGCACTAGTCGCAAAAAGTAATAAAGTGATAAGTAGAGTATCGTTCCCACGAGGATAGTGCTGCTAAGTACCGATTACTCTAGTTTAAGTCCTAATTGAAGAAACAATAGATTGGACTAATGGAAAATTAAAAATTAAATACAAATTAACAAAATATAAATTAATGATACTGAAATTAAAGCACAACCCAACAACTTAACTAATTAAACAATGCTAAAAGAAAAAAAATGCTAGGGTGTTGATTTCACCTAGATACTCTAACCCAAAACATAGAATCTATTACTCAAGTTCTAATTCCTTGATTGAAAATCGAATTCCCTAAGTTGTAAAACATACCTTCTCAGGCTACATTTCCCTACTTATCCCTATTAAGCTTCCGCACCAAACAAAATGAAGATTAATAGTTCAAAGTCTTTTAAGCTTTATGGAATTCTATCTAGATTTCATAGATCGCTAAACCTATCCCTAGCGTTTGCTTAATCTACGGTATTTATCCCAAGAGGCATAATCACAAATCACTTCTCAGTCTCATTTTGAACAACACACATTTGAATGGTGATCAAGCATCCAAAAGTCATTACGCAAAGAGATAAACACTCAATCATGAAATTAAAACTCAAAGTAAATCAATTCATATAAATTTGAATCATTGTATCAAGGTTACATCAAACCCTAGCTAAACAACTCAGTTCATACTCAAAAATGAAATAAAGTAACTAAAACAAACTGAATCAAGATTCATCATTGAAAAACAAGCAAAAGATGGAGAAATCTTCTCCAATTTGAAGCCCAAATCTTCAATAATCTTCTCCTTCCATGAGCTGCCTCCTAAATGACGAACCAAGCTCCTTTTCTCTTCCTTTTCACTCTAATTTATACCTCTCTACTTAAGGATGAAGCCCTAGCAAGCCAAAACGCGTCGTTTTATTTTTACATCTGATGCAGGTTTCGCCATGGCGAAGCTTTTTCCTTGCCGCGGCGAGGAATTTCGGGCCAAATTTGAGCATGATAGAGTCTGAATCGGGAAACGTGTCAAACATATTAATTGTATCCCTTTCAATTATATTTATTTTCATTCAAGAATCAGAACAATACGAGGTCTACAGCTCAAGTTATGGCAGAAATACTGAAGCATGTCCAAAGACGTTTTTCTTCAGTTCCCAGCGTACTTTTCACGACTTCAGGCCAAGTTTTCACCCATGTCCAGTCAGAACTAGGAAAAACCCAAAACATGAAAGTTGCAGCTCTTATTCTTAGCTTTCCAAAGCTTCTAAATTCAGGCCATTCCAAGTTTTCAATCTCAAGTTACACAATTTCCGCTCAAAACTGTCATTAACGCTCAAAATCATCATTTAGGTCTGCAAAGACAAACTAATAGAATTAGGTAGCAATTATGGCCCAAATTGTATGAAAAGTATCCTAAATCCTATCAAAATTCAATGCAAAATCATAGTGTAAAATATGATTATCATAAGGCAGGACACGCAGACCTTATTTAAAAACAAACAAATCGAGAATAATAAAATCTAAGGTCTATGGTCAAGTACCAAACACCATACATAATAGACACCAATCATATAATGCATAAATTTAAATTTACCACACTTGAATTGTCAGGTAAATTTCACTTTACCTACTTTAATTTTAGAGTTTTTATTGGTCCCTTAACTTCATAAAATTATATTTTAGTCCTTATCTAGTTTAAAATTGACTAAACAGTCTAGAATGGTGACAACTTATTCTTTTATTGATGGCTAAGCATAAAAGTTCAAAACGCTTTTTCCCAATCCCTAACCCTTATCCCGTAGCAACATGATATGTTCTTTTCAACCTTCTAATTCCCACACAAAAGATCATGAGGTATACCATGGTTAGGGTGGCTGCACGCGGTAGTGCACATCCAAGGAGCAAGGGTTGTGCACACTAATGCACAACCATGGACAGTGGTTGTGCGCTGTAACGTGCAACCCACAAAATTCAGCCACCATAACTTTTTTATGCCGAAGCCTCTCACAGAACGATTGGAAATCCTCATAGTCGAACTGCTTTCCATTATCAGTTATAATGGTGTGCAGGATTCCGAACTTGCAGATGATGCTTTTGTGAACAAAATCCTTTAGCTTGTTTGATGTTATTATTGCCAAAGGCTCAGCTTTTGCCCACTTGGTGAAATAGTCCGCAGTGACCACTGCAAACTTTATACCTCCCTTTCCTTAAGATAATGGGCCTATTAGATCGATCCCCCATATTGCCAATGGCCACAGGCTTGTCAAAGTTGTTAATTCTTCAAGTGAAGCTCGTGGAATATCTATGAACCTCTGAAGCCTGTCACACTTCCGCACAAAGTCAATCGCATCATCAAAAACTGTCAGCCAATAGTATCCTTGGCGAAGTACCTTGTATGCCAAAGAACGGTTGTCGGCGTGGTTTCCACAAATTCCCTCATGGATTTCCCATAGAATGCACTACGCATCCTCATGATCTACACACCACAAAAGCGAGGTGTTATAGCCTCACTTATATAATATTTTGTTGATAAGTGTATATTGTGCTGATTTTTCTTAGAGGATCTTAGCTTCATTTCTTCCCTGGGGACTATTCCATCTCTTAAGTATGTCGTTATTGAGTCCATCCAACTTTATTTTTGCCCTTTGCCAAGACCGCTTCTTTAGATGTGAAGATACTTGCACTTGGCAAAAATTTGATTGGTATGGAGTGATGCATTGTTACTACAACATGCAATGATAGCAAGTGCACTAGTCGCACAAAGTAATAGAGTGATGAGTATCGTTCCCATGAGGACTGATTGTTAAGCACTAATTTTCCTAAGTGTTTTTCAAGTTGGAGAAACCAAAATTGTTTGGATTAATGGGAGATTAGAAAATAAACTAAAAACAAAACTTACTAAGTATTAAAAACTAATTAATGAGAGCAAGAATTTAAAGCAAGAGTAATATCAATTTAACAAAAGGTTAGAGTTTTGACTTCATTCGGACTCTATGGATGAATTTTACGGATTATGCTATTTTCACACTCACATGCACAGATTGTAAATCTAATTCTCTAAGTTGTCAAACATACCTTCTCAGGCTATGAATTCCTCTTCTTCCCAATTAAACTTCCGCACCCAACAATTTGAAGAATAATAGATCAAAGTTCATTAAGCTAATGGAATCCTAGATTGATTTCATTGATTCTCAAATCTATCTCTAGCATTCAATACTACAATGGTGATTACCCAAGAAGCTCAACATGATTCATTTCTCAATCTCATCATATTCATCAAATAAAATCAATAAAAACAGAATAACCACACAATCTGTGCAATAGAATATAAAAATAACAATAATAATCAATTGATTAACCCACAGAAATCCGAGTTACATCAAAACCCTAACCCAAAATGCATTAGTTCATAACTAAATCAACACAAATAGCAAGAAAAACATTAAACATAGCAGTCAACATATTGAAATAAGACAAAAGAAAAGATATCTCCCATAGTTGAAGAATCCACAAGGTTGAATCTCAAATCTTCTCACTTTCTCAACAAAAATGTCAAATCTGTTCTACGGAGAATGAAAACTAGGTGAAACTAGACGAACCCTCTCAAAATGGCAAGGTTTTTCTTATAAAGCTCACCCAAAAGACCTAAAACTTTCCTAAAATAAAACTGTGCGTTTTGGAGAAACTAAAATCCACAGACTTCGATGTGGCTAAGGAAGAATTTTGTCACGGCAACGAGGTAAAATGGACTCTCCTGCTTAACTTCTTTTGCCACGGCAAAGAATAGACTTTGTCGTGGCAAACCTTCATGAAGAATTCTGAAATTATAGAATTGCCCTCCGCTTGCTTCTTTGCTTGAAACTTTGATCTTCGATGCTCTCCCATGGGAACAAGCTTCATAGTGCTTCAATCTACTTCAGAACTCTCCCAAATTCTGAGATCCACTTACTTCCGGGTCCAGAAACTCCAATTCGCTCATTATTTGCTCAAAATGTCCATTTTGGCCTGCAACACAAAATGTATAGAATTAAGTAGCAATTCAGGCATAAATGAACTAAGAAGTATTTAAAATCTGGCCAAAAAGCCTAATTAAAACAGTATAATTCTCCGATTATCAAATACCCCCAAACTAAAGAAATGCTCGTCCTCGAGCATCAGGTAAAAAACTCAAAGAAAGAAAAACAACAAACAACCAAAAACACAAAACAACAAAACTGAAAACGAACAAACAAAAATTAGACTCAAACTCAACATAAGAATTGCCTAGAATTTACACAGGTATCAAAAGTTTGTTGGAAAATTATTACTAGAAAATGTTCAACACTCCAAGAAGTCATAAATTGCATCGACTATCTTTCTCTATTGGTCCCCCGAGTAGGTGATCCCCACTTCAGTCCACATTCCGACTTCCCGGATTATTTTATGCAGAAATGCAAAGTTTATCAAATGGCTGTAGACTCTATAAGCCTAAGTATTGAACTACTATCCACTAATGAGGATTAGACATTACTAAAGATCAAAAGGTCTTGACAAGCTTGTAACGTTAGGCTCAGTTAGTGGGCTTCAAAGAAAAGGAACAGATAAACTAAACAAGAGAACTCAGTTTCCTTTAAGCAAACATCACGACTTAACTCAATTTCCACTTTCTCCCTCAACCACCACTTAAGAAATCAACCAATTAATAACCCTCAATCATGTACACTTCTCATTTTTGCTACTGCAATGCAATTCTCAAAATTATTATTATTATTATTTAAATAACAAGTATCAATTTGAGGTTAATTAGCCCTCTTATTCTTCTTGCCCTTCTCACAACCCCCAAACTAATCTTTTAGTTTATTCACACAACTCTCCTAGCTCTTTGTGTTTGCATTAGGTTTAGAGTTCTCTTAAAAGTTGCGGATGTGTTTAGGGTGAAAGGTTTGGGCATTATTGGTTGCACAAGAAAGAAATGACAATGATGATTTCATAAGGCTCAAATGGGTAAGTAGGGATAAAATCTATGGTCGGCTGGAAAGGCTCAAACATTTTGAAAAACTACCTAAATCACTTCCTTAATAATGCCTATTCCTAAAATTTCACCTCAAGCATTTCTCAACTAGGTTCTAGAGTCCACCAACATTATCAAGACTTTACCTAATCACATAAAATGAATCTAAGCATGCCAAAATAATGAAAATGGTGGCTGAACCACTCAGCAAACCTTAAGCTAAATTCAGTCAACCAACATAAACTTGAAGCAATGCTTAACATTTTTCAACAATAAAATCCCAACAATTGTATTCTCATCATAGACTTATAAAATTCATCATTGGCAAACACAACAAAACACGAAATTAACTAAACAAAAATAAAAAATTTCTCCAATTTCTCCTACCCCCAAACTAAAGCTGACATTGTCCCCAATGTCACATTATGCACGAATTAGGAATATAAAAACTAAATCTACAAAGGTACGAGATAATTCCCTGATTAATCTGTGAAGTTGAAGTTCACTCAACAGCAAGCACACCCGGTCCTTGGCTTTCTCATCACCAAATCTGTAAAAACAATTGAAATACTGTGGTGTCCACTGTGTTAGAAAAGTTCATTGACTAATATGAGAATATTACAATCCTAATCTCACCTTTACAACTACTAGGAAATTAAAACAAAATTTAAACCATCCAAAACAAAAAGCAATTTAGTTCAATGTTCGAAATGAAATACAAAAACAACTAAAACAAAGAAAATAAAATACAAAAACAGGTGTTCAGGTTCATTCTTTGGCCTCCTCCTCTCCTTGGTGTCATCATCTTCTGAGTCGGAGCCCATCCATTCTTCTGAATCCCAGTTTGCCCATTGGAAGCTCGAAGTATCAACGTTGAGCTTGATGAAGCAGCTGTGCTGCATGTCATACATCATCTGGCTCTACTCTGCCAGCCAATCCTGATGTTTTTCCATCCATTTCATCTGACCTAGCATTTGCTGCATCATCTCCTTTAATATGGATATGGAACTGGATGATGTGGCAGCTTCTGTGGTTCTTTGTCTTTTTGTTCCAAAGCTAGGTGCCTCACTCGGAGTATGCCTAAATAGCTTTTGACAGTAGGCAGTGTCGAGACCTGGGGTAACATGGATAAGTGGTTCATCATCCTCCTTCTGTACTCCTGCTTTAATGCATAGCTCGGTGATGAGATGTGGGAAGGGGAAACTCCCTCGCCTTGGTTGGGCTGCATTTTGTATACTATTCAAGATAATCTTCCCCACATCCATCTTCTTTCCCGTGGCAATGGAGTAAAGCAGCAATGCCTTGTCAAAAGTTACTGAACTGTAATGTGATTCTAGCATCATCCGCGCACACACAAAATACTACCACAACCTAGTTGTCAGAGTCAGATTAGTTCCCTTGATGCTCTTGTTTCCTTTCTTTGAAACCTCCCAAGGGGTATCCGGTTTTGTTATAACCTTAAGTATCTCATCCTCCTGAAATTGTTTCTTCTTAAACTCCAGATACTCATTAGGGTCAATAGAAGGCAAGTGAAAAAAATCATTGATGACCTTCGCATCAAATGGCACACCAGTACCCCTCACAAACACATGACCAGGATCACACTCAGGGAGGTTGGCGTAAAACTCTCTTACTATTGACTCTATAGCCGCATGTCCAGGTTCATTCATAAATGCATTCTACTTTCGCCCTTCACTCCACTCTTCAGCATAAACAGTGGTCAACCCCTGCCCGGCAATAAACCCTTTATCCTTCCTTTTGATTGCTCCTTCATATCGTTGCCGAGCCTTATCATTTACAAATCGATTGTCCACCTTTTTTCTCTTTTCCTTTACCCTTTGATTGTGTTTTGAGCGGCATTTTCCCCAAACTGCAATTCTAACTCAACAATTCAACTCTAAGCACCCTACTATCAACCACAATCAATCCTGCAAAAACACCACACTTCCAAAAATCGCACCTAGACCCGCAAACTTCGATTCTTCCAAACTTCACAAAACATTCCCAAAATTCAAACCCAAACTCGTCAACACCACACAATTCATAATCTACACTTCCTCAAACAAAATCAAAGTACAATAATACTAAAAATCCACAAATCAATCAACAATCAAAATTTTCAAATCTACAAATCTAAACTCGAAATTGTGCAATTAAAAGCTTAGGGAACTTGAAATCTTACCAAAACTAGGAATTATTCACCAAAAATTTAGCCAAAATCAGCCTAGATCGCAAAATCCCCAAATTCTTGAACCCACAATTTTCTTCAATTTTTCGCGAAGATCTTTGCTAAAATGAGTTGTTTTGGTGTTTAGAAAGGTTAAAGAGTGAGATATTGTGCTGGAAAATCATTGAAAGGCTGAGGATCAAAGATGGAAAAAGTTTGCTCTTAGATGTGTTTGAAGTGTTTTGCGAAAAATGAAGAGTCGCTGTTTCTATTTATAAAAAGTAGGTTTCGTTGCGACGAAGTTCTTGATTTCTTTAAAATTTCACCCAGGTCGATGCCGTGGTGAAACAATCTAGTACATACAGTGCCGCGGCGAAAAAATTTCTTCACCGCGGTGAACCTCCCACAATTAAATTTTGCAAAACTCTTTCTGCCGCGGCGAACAAAATTTCTTCACCCAGGCGAAAAATTCCAGGGAGCACGTCGCCTCGGCAAAGAACAAACTTTGCCGCGGCAAAGTCTGGGACTTTTCAACTTCTGTTGTTTGCAAATGTGCTTCACCACGGCAAAGAAAAGTCTTTGCCGTGGCGAAAACTAGAAAATTTTCCTTTTTTTCTGCCTTAGTTCGAAATTTCACCTGAAACACCCAAAAACACACAAAATCAAATTCATTCTAAATAATAAGAAAACTAAACAAATTTAAACAACAATCAAATGAAAAACAATTGAAAACACCTGGGTTGCCTCCCTAGAAGTCCTCGTTTGTAGTCGGAAGCTCAACTTTCTCGAGTCCTCATTTCGGCATGTAAAGTTGGATGGGAATTGACTTGCAACTCATGAACCCATCAATGTATGGCTTCAACCTTTGTCCATTGACCTTAAATGTGCCCTTTTCTTCATTTGACACCTCCACCACCCCGAATGGGTAGACTCTTGTAACTATGAAGGGTCCAGACCATCTAGACTTAAGTTTTCCAAGAAATAGCATAAGTCTAGAATTATACAGCAACACTTTCTAACCTATTTCAAACTTCTTCTTCCGGATATGCTTGTCATGCCACCTTTTTGTCTTTTCTTTGTAAGTCAGAGCATTCTCATATGTTTCGTGACGGAACTCATCGAGTTCATTCAAAGTCAACATCCATTCTTCCCCAGCAGCTCATAAATCCATGTTGAGCTACTTGAATACCCAGTATGCCTTATGTTTGAGTTCTACCAGCAAGTGACATGCCTTCCTATAGACCATCCTAAATGGAGACATACCAATTGGAGTCTTAAATGCAGTGTAGTAGGCCCATAATGCATCATCCAACTTCCATGACCAATCCTTCCTAGATGCATTAACTGTCTTTTCTAGAATTCCCTTAAGTTCCCTATTTGATAGTTCCACTTGCCTGCTAGTCTGTGGGTGGTATGGTGTTGCAACTCTATGTTTCACTCCACATTTTCCCAATAGTGCATCTAATTGCCTGTTGGAAAAATGTGATCCTTCATCACTAATGATTGCCGGTGGTACTCCGAATCTTGAGAAAATGTTCTTTCTCACAAAATTAACCACCACCCTGGCATCATTGGATGGCAATGTGATTGCTTGCCACCAATTTTGATACATAATCCACCACTACCAAAATGTATGTGTTCCTAAAAGAATTTGGTAAAGGGCCCATGAAGTCAATTCCCCATACATCAAACAGCTCAACTACTAGGATATTGTTCAACGGCATCTCATCTCTCTTTGAAATATTTTCCACTGTTGACATTGGTTGCATTCCTGAACCATCCGGAAAGAATCCTTGAAAAGGGTTGGCCAATGAAACCCGGATTAAAGAACCTTGGCTGTTATCCTAGCACTTCTAAAATGGCCACCCACTTCCCTCTCGTGACAATGCCGTAGAATACTCTCCATTTCCTCTTCCGGGACACATCTATGTATCATTTGATCAACATAGTGTCTATACAAAAATGGCTCTTCCTGGAAGTAATACTTCAAATATGAGAAAAACTTCCTCTTTTGTTGGAAGGTCATGCAAATTGGGAGCACTCTCGATGACAAGTAGTTTGCAAAATCTGCATACCACGATGCTTCCTCCACTCTCATCAATTTCTCATCCAGGAAAGTTTCTCTAATTTAGGTTTCCTCTTCATTTCCCTGAATTGGTCATTCAATCCTTGACAAATGATCTGCCACCACATTTTTCGACCCCTTCTTATCTCGTGTCTCCAACTTAAACCCTTGTGGCAATAGGATGCATCTTATCAGCTGAGGTTTCGCTTCTTGCTTTGCCAATAGGTGCTTGAGTGCTAAATGGTCCATGTAGACTATCACCTTAGCACCTAGGAAATATGAACAAAATTTGTCAAAAGCAAAAACCACAGCCAACAATTCTTTTTCAATGGTGGTGTAATTCAATTGTGCATCAGTGAGTGTTTTGCTAGCATACTAAATTACATGCAACACTTTGTTTTTCCTCTGTCCTAACACTACTTCTAGTGCAAAATCACTAGCATCACACATCAATTCAAATGGCAGCCCCCAATCGAGAACTACAATAATAGGTGCAGACATTAATAATTTTTTTAGAGTTTGAAAGGCATGCATGCATTCATCATTAAAATCAAAAGCAACATCTTTAATCAATAAATTGCAAAGGGGTTTAGAGATAAAAATCCTTGATAAACCGTCTATAAAACCCCGCATGCCCCTAGAAACCCCAAACTGCTTTAACATTTGAAGGTGGTGGTAGCTTCTCAATCACTTCTGTTTTTGCTCGATCCACTTCTATGCCATCCCTTGAAATTCTATGACCAAGCACTATTCCTTCCTGGACCATGAAGTGGCACTTCTCCCAGTTGAGCACCAAGTTTGTCTCCTTGTATCGCTGCAAAACAAGTGAAAGATTAGATAAGCAATTGTCAAAAGATGAACCAAAAATAGAGAAGTCATCCATGAAGATTTCTATAAACCGCTCCACCATATCACCAAAGATCGACATCATGCATCTCCCAAGCCTATTCAAGATGGAATAGGGCAAAGTGTGCACTATATAAGTGCAACTCTTTGTGAAATTAAAAATTAATTCATTTCAATCATTTGAAAAAAACCCTAGCCCCTTTTTTCTCTCCCACGCCAGTTTTCCTTTTGCTTGAAACAAAACTTCCTTGATTTTGTTCTTGGTTCTTAAGGCTAAAGAAGATCTAGCAAATCCCTTTTTAGTTCCTTGGGGTTATCTTCATGTGGACCAACGGCGATTCGATCCTACCCTTGGATCGGTAGCAAAACCCATTCAATGTTAAAGTTGAAAGAGCCTCCAAAAGTGGGTATGGTTTCTTAACTTTAAATTGATTTTCTGCAGATTTGTATTTAATGCATAGACTATTAAAATTTGTACACTGATCTTGGTTCTAAGGAACAGTCCATGTTGTTTATGTTTTTGTTTCCGCTACCATAACTTGATCATTTCCTAACAGTGGTATCAAAGCCTAGGGTACCAAATTTGATAGTTTATTGTCTGATTTATAGTATATATTTGATTTATAACATATTATTTTGTAAAATCTGCATTTGAATGAGTGATTCAATTGATCAGTTGGTTTAATAATGTGTTGATGGATGTTATATTGGTTGGTTGGTATCCTGGTCAAATGCTTGTGCATTGGATTTGATTTGATTTGATTTGATTTGGATACATGTTATTACACAAAAAACTGCAAAAAACGCGAATTATACGATTCTGGGATTTGTAGACTTCACCGTGGTGAAATAACAACTTCATCGCGACAACCTTCTCATTGGAATTTTCACCTGTTTCACTGAGGCAAAATAAAACTTAGTCACAGCGACAAAGTTGCTGTCCCAATTTTGTGCTTTTCACGAAGGGACCAAACTGCGATTTTTAATAACCTATAAAATCAATAATGTTGGAGTAGGTGCCCTAGAGCCAATCAATTATTGCAGAATTGACTCTTTGTAATAATGTTCATTAATCAATAATAAAAGGCATCTTATTATATATCGCCTAAATAATTATTATTGCAATATGTATTGATATATGTCCTTAGAATGGTAGAACCGTGACGAGGGTATCAAGTGTTTCAAATCTTGATAGTGAGAACCCTATGAGCACATATGGTGGTCATTCTAGAAACGTCCGTAGCCCCAGTATTATTCTGAAGTAAGGGCATAGATAATACGGTAAGACTATCATAGTGTTGAACGACCCTGTCGAAAGGCAGTGATTGATCTCATTTGTCAAGGTTGTTTGGTGACAACCTGGTGCAACACATGGGTGCTTGCTGTAGGCGATTACATCGCAACAAGTTCACTGGACTGACCCACTAGAGGATTCCATATGGATGGTAACCCTAGTGTCTATGGAACAAATCCTCTGACGAATGGTGGTGCAGGTGATCCTTAGACTTGAGATCACCAGAGTGCCTTATGCACCGATTGGTGTAGTGTGACACAAGCCTAACGTAGCTCTTTTCAGAGCTGTCAATACGGTGGTGATTGGTTGCATCAAGGAGTGTATCAAGACTATAGTGGATTGATAGAGGATTCATCACACCCGGGTATAGGAGAAAGTTATCTCATGTCACAATTCAGTATATGGCAATGACACTAAAACTGTGGCCACAGTGGGATTGAGTTGTTGCTCTATCCGAATTATAATACAGGTGATTGGTCTAGAAACTGAATACATAATATCGAGAGTAACCGAAGGTTGACAATATTTCTATGCCTTCGTCTCGTTGAGATAACGTATGATGAAAGGATCGAATTACAAGGTAACCATATCATTGATAGGTACTTTGCTGAATTTGAATCTATCGGGTGGCCATGATGCCTTGCTAGGGGCCAATCATGGTCTGTGTATTAGTGAAACGATTAATTGGTGTTAATCGCGATACTATATACTGCCGATATGATGAAGAGCCTATGGGTCACACACATAGAAGATCATTTAAGATCCAAGAAGAAGGAAGGGCGTTTTCATCTTTTAAGGCGAAAGGGTATTTTGGTAATTTCACAGTGCAATTAAATTTGTTGAGGTCGTAGCCTTTATTTAATTTGTTAGAAAAATTAAATAAGTGAAATTACGTTTAAATGTGTGTTCTCACATATTTAAATATATTATCATTATTGTTAAATGTTAATAAATATTTAAATATATATTAATTGATTTTAATTGAGATAATGAAAAATAAAATATCAAATTGGGAGTGTTTGGCAACATGGGGCATTTGGGTTGGAGCCCAAGCCTATTCCATATGGGATTAGGGTAACTTAATTTACTGTAAAAAGAAAAGTGTGTGTTAATTGTTTTAAGGAATTTTGATTTCTCTTTTAAAAGAAAAAACACACGCAACAACCCTTTGATAAACACTCCCACGACAGCAACACCTTTTGGCCTAAAATCAATTCAATTGATTTGCTTTCTTCTTAATCTTGAAGCCAAAGAGGATCTAGCAAATCCCTCTTTGGTTCTTTTGAGATTGTCTTCGTGTGCACTACGTGGGTTCGATCCTACACTTGGATCGGTAACAAAACATTCGTTGACAAATTTGGAGGAGCCTCCAACATGCGTTTGTTTTCTTACAACTCATATTTATTTTCTGCAAATTTTATTTTAATATGAATTGTAAAATTATACCCTTGATCTTGGCTCATGTAAACGATCTCTATATTATATTTGTTTTGTTTCTGCTGCATATATGGGACCGTTTACTAACAGTGGTATCAGAGCCTAGGGTACTGAATTTTACAATTTTTATTTGGATGGTTGGTAACATGTATTTGATGATATAATGTTGCCTTATAAAATCTGCCTTAAATCATGTTTTGAGAAATTGATTAATCGATAAATCTGATTTGTTGATGAACTGCGAGTTTGGTTTAATGGTTGATGGATTTTTGTTGAGATCAATGTGTTTGATTGATTGCAAAATCCGTTTAAAGTGTATATGGTTGCTGTATGAACAGATCTGGAGTTATAGATCTGTGTACGCTCGTCGCGGCGATATAACCAATCATCGCAGTGAGCGTTGTTCACGTTAGCGTTGGTGACAAAACCAGCACTCGCCGCGGCGATCGTCCTTTAGACGAGCGTTGTACAAAAACAGCGCTCGTTGCGGCAATATAATCCATCATTTCGGTGATCGTCCTTAGGACGAGCACTGTACCAAATTGCTATGGTGACGATCTTCCGAGTGTGTAGGGGGCTAAAATGTAAACTTTCAAAACTTTTAGACCAAACGTAATTCTACAAATTGTCAGGGGGTAAATGGTAATTAACCCACAAATTTCAAAAATTGATTGTTTTAGAAATGTATGCTTTGTACTTGTTTGTATATTGCATGGTGCCCGGTACATGATCCTTAGACCTAAGGGTGAATGTTTTAAAATATTTTTGGGTATGTATAGTTGTATAATTTATTAACTAGGGCCTGCGTGTCCTGCCTTTCTCCTATTCTCGATGTACACTCTCTTCTCATCTCATTCCCCTTGAATGTAAATCAAGGTTTCTAAATTTATTGATGTATAGAATTTGTATAATTATTTATTGTAAATTTAGAACGATATTTTTGTAATGTACTTGAAGACGGAGCAAAGGACGAGGCAACCATACTTGAAGACCCAAGATGTTTATTATAGGACCCCTAGGTGACCCACTGATTCCTCTAAGCTTGAGGAAATCGGTTTTAGTTAGACCATGTAGCGGCACGTTTTAATATTTTGTTTAGAATGCATGATAAGGTTGAATGTTCAATAACATGCCAAACAATGTCATTCTAACAAAGATAATAATCTAGTGAGACATTAAATAACAAAACCCTCAATTAAAATATATTAAGTCAAGTAAGCCTTCCATCACCATGGTTTTAATCAAACCACTGTTCGTCGAAACCTTGTTTGCCAAAGCGAAGGGTACACTTCTACCAGTGGAAGGTTAAAATGCATTGGAGTTTTCCTTAATGGTGATGGGTCGACTTAAAATGACGGTTTTGCTTGTTAGCCAAAGCAAAGGTTGATAAACGTGTGTCATAGGCATAGTAGAGCAGTACACATATACTGTGTACGTGGTGACATGTAGTGTCCACTCTACTGATACTGAGAATCACACTTGAGGATGATGGCGTGTAGTGACCATTAGATTGTGTGATTGGCTTGTTGGCTTCCTCACATTTGAGGTTGGTAGTGGGAGCTATCATCTAGTGTGGATTAAGTTTGTTGGCCTACCTAATCAACTCATTTTGGCTTTTTCACCAAAGCGAAGTTTGAAATGGGCGGGATGGGATCTCGGTCCACTAGGAAAGTCAACGGGCTTTCCCGAGTTAATGGTGAGGGCTATTAACTTGAGTAAAATAATAGGAGATTCGTTTAATAAAATACCATATTAAACAATGAAAATGAACATGGTAATAACACTTACTTATTTTGCACTTGTAGATTCACTTAAAATTGAGCAAAATGATCCCAACATCACTGCGACAAATCATCGAACTAGGAGAGAAATGGAATGGTGAAAATTTCGTTGACTGGTATAGAAGTATAAATAATATACTTCAGTTAAGTGATAGATTATACACCATTGAGAAAGCTCTATCAGTAGAGCCTGTTGATAGTTCTATCGATGAGACTGGGTATGTATATGTGAAGCATACACATTATGCAAAAGCAGAAATGACTAGATACATTGTGCTTGGATCAATGGCACCATTATTGCGACAACAGTGCCAAAAAATGAATTTAGCTTCTATTCTTCATTTTCTTTGAAGAAATGAGAAGCATATGGTGTCTCGGTCGTTATTCAAATGTAGGATGGAAGAGGGTACCAAAATTGGCGATCATATACTCAAGTGGACCGAGTATATGAACAAGCTTGAGATTTTGGGATGTGGACTTAAAGAAGGTTTAGCAATAAACCTAATATTACAGTCATTACTGGATTCTTATTCTCAATTTGTCTATGACTTCATTGAGGAAGATAAGAAGAATACCCTTTCCAAGCTTCTGGATTTGTTAAAGGCTATTGAGTCAGGCATGAAAATGTCAGAAACATTGACGTTGGTTGAAGCCAACTCAAGTGAAAAGGAAAGGGCTCATAAGTCATTGGAAAGAACTGTTGCAGAAAGGAAAGGTGTTTATCCTCACTGTGGGAATCCCAGCCATTGGAGGAAACATTGCAAGGCCTTCCTAGCAAAACTGAAGAAGAATGTCACTTCTTCGTTAGGTACATTCTTAAGATTAACTTCTCTCGTAAACATCTAGTTGACACAAGATGTGGTTCTCACATTTGATTGATGTGCAGGAACTACGGTAGAGTAGATTGCTTGCCGAGGGAAAGGTAGGACCTACCAGTTGGAAATGAAGCACGTGCTGCTGCATTTGCTGTAGGATCTTATTGTCTGATTTAGCCGTTAGACTTGTTTCTTAGAACTTGTGGATTATTTTTCAGTTTCTAGAAATTATATTTCTGTGTCCACATAGGACAAATGAGAATATTAGTTTACCAATGGATTATTGTCCTTGAGTATAAATAATAATCTTTATGGAACTGTTTCATAATAATATGTTCTTAAGAAAGACAACAAGGGATAATCTCAAAAATGACAACTATGCCAACTTTGGCAAGTTGAGCTAAACATACCTGAAAGGATGTGGGATAGTATCACAACTCACCTCTCCTTATACATCCCAACATAATGGAGTGTCAGAAATGAGGAATAGGACCTTACTTGACATGGTTAGGTCCATGATGAGTTTTAGTGATTTAGCTACATCATTCTGGGGTTATGCCGTAGAAACTACGACTCACGTTTTGAACTGTGTGTTGTCAAAGTCTGTAGATAAGACTCCATATGAGCTATGGAGTGGGCGAAAGCCCAACTTGTCTTATTTAAGGATTTGGGGTTACAAAGCTTATGTTAAGAAATTGACTTCAAACAAGCTGGGCCCAAAATCCTATAAATGTATATTTGTGGGGTATCCAAAGGAGACCAAAGGATACTATTTCTACTACCTAGATGAGCGCAAAATTTTTGTTTCTTGATCTAGTGTCTTCTTAGAAAAGGAATATTTTCTAAGAAGTACTAGTGGGAGAAAAGTAGAACTTGATGAAGTTCTAGAACTACAAGATATACTAGATGAAAGACGGGATGATGTGCCATAGGAAGTGGTTGAGCATCATGAGGAGGTTACTCCATAATTTGTGGATCAAAGTGAACCACCTCAAGTAGCACAGGAGCTACGTAGATCTGGGAGAGTACGCCATGAGCCCAAGAGATATGGTTATCTCATGACTTAACATGGTGATGTACTAGTCTACCAAGATGATGAACCCAGAACCTACGAAAATACTATATCGGATCCAGATTCTGTTAAATGGCTTAAAGCCATGAAATCTGAGATGGACTCCATGTACCAGAACCAAGTGTGGTCTCTGGTGGAACCACTTGAAGGGGTAAAACCCATAGGGTGTAAATGGGTCTTTGAGAAGAAGACTGACATGGATGGCATTGTGCATACTTATAAAGCATGACTAGTTGCCAAAGGTTTCAAACAAATTCATGGCATTGACTATGAAGAAGCCTTTTCACGAGTTGCCATGATTAAATCTATCCAGATTATGCTTGCAATTGCTGCATATCATGCCTATGAGATTTGGCAAATGGATGTCAAAACTGCTTTCCTGAACCGAAACCTTGAGGAGGATGTGTAAATGACACAACCTGATGGTTTCATTCTTGATAGTCAAGCTAATAAGGTATGCAAGTTGCAGAGATCCATTTATGGACTCAAGCAAGCTTCAAGGAGCTAGAACATTCATTTTGATGAAGCCGTAAAAGAATTTGGTTTTGTCAAGAACGAAGATGAGCCCTGTGTTTATAAGAAAGTGAGTGGGAGCGCAATAGTATTCCTAGTGTTGTATGTCGATGACATACTTGTGATCGGGAATAATATACTGAACTTGCAGTCGGCAAAGACTTGGTTATCCAAGTGCTTCTCCATGAAGGACTTAGGGGAAGCAACCTACATCCTTAGTATAAAGATCTATCGTGATAGATCGCGTAGTTTGCTTGGCCTAAGTTAGAGTGCATATATTGACAAAGTACTAAAGAGATTCAATATAGAAGAATCCAAGAAGCAATTTCTTCTGATGGCATATAGTGTCTATCTCTGTAAGGCATATGGTGTCTATCTCTGTAAAGATATGTGTCTTTAACCACACATTAATAGAGATAGAATGAAGAGGATCCCACATGCTTCAGCAAGTGGATCCATCTTATATGCTCAAATTGATATCTAATGTGCATTCAGCACTTGTAGTGGATATCAATCAGGCTCAAGTGAGTAATATGTTATGTACTTAGATTGATGTCTTATGTGCATTCAGCACTAGTAGAAGATATCAACTAAATCCAAGTGAATGACACTGGGTGAGTGTCAATGGACATTCTTAAGTACTTGAAAAAGGCTTAACAATATATATTCTTGGATTATGGAGGAAAGTTGAGCTCACTGTAAGAGAATACAGAGAAGCTATTTCCAAATGGGAAAAGGATGATTATAGTTCACAATTTGGGATTACACAATTTTGTCTCAATGTAACTTCAGTGAGTTGGAAGAGCTCAAATCAGTGTACTGCTTCGAGCTCTACAATTAATGCTAAGTGTATCGCATTTTTAATGCTGCCTTGTAGGCAGTTGGGATCAAGAAGTTCATTATTGAACTTGATGTGATTTCAAGCATTGCTAATCCAGTATAGTTGTACTGCGATAACAATGGAGCCATTGATGTGGCTGGGGAATCACAGTCTCACCAGTAATCCAAACACTTACTTAGCTGATTCATTCTAATATGAAGGATCGATAAGAAAGGGAACATGCAGATTTACAGAACACCTACTAGCCCACTATTAAAGTTTCTGTTGTAGTAGAAGCATGATGGGCACTTGGGTCATTCAATGTTGAGTGCATGAATGACTGACTATAGTGCAGGCACTTGGGTCATTCAGTGTTGAGTGCATGAATGATTGGCTATAGTGCAAGTGGGAGATTGTTGCAGTAAGTGCCCTAGAGCCAATTAATTATTGTAGAATTGACTTTTTGTAATAATGTTCATTAATCAATAATAAAAGGCATCTTATTCTATATCGCGCAAATCATTATTATTGCAATATGTATTGATATATGTCCTTAGAATGGTAGAACCGTGATGAGAGTATCAAGTGTTTCAAATCTTGATAATGAGAACCCTATGAGCACATATGGTGGCCATTCTAGAAATGTCCTTAGCCCTAGTATTATTCTGAAGTAAGGGCACAGATAATATGATAAGGCTATCATAGTGTTGAACGACCCTGTCGAAAGGCAGTGACTGATCTCACTTGTCAAGGTTGTTTGGTGACAACCTGGTGCAACACATTGGTGCTTGTTGTAGGCGACTACACCGCAGCAAGTTCACTGGATTGACCCACCAGAGGATTCCATATGGATGGTAACCCTAGTGTCTATGGAACAAATACTCTAACGAATGGTAGTGCATGTGATCCTTAGACTTGAGATCACCGGAGTGCCTTATGCACCGATTGGTGTAGTGTGACACAAGCCTAACGTAGATCTTTTCAGAGCTGTCAATACGGTGGTGATTGGCTGCATCAAGGAGTGTATCAAGACTATAGTGGATTGATAGAGGATTCATCACACCCTGGGTACAGGAGAAAGTTATCTCATGGCACAATTCAGTATATGGCAATGACACTAAAACTGTGGCCACAGTGGGATTGAGTTGTTGCTCTATCCGAATTATAATATAGGTGATTGGTCCAGAAACTGAATACATAATATCGAGAGTAACCGAAGGTTGACACTATTTCTATGCCTTTGTTTCGTCGAGATAACGTATGATGAAAGGATCGAATTGCACGGTAACCATATCGTTGACAGGTAGCTACTTTGCTGAAACTGAATCTATCGGGTGGCCATGATGCCTTGCTAAGGGCCAATCTTGGTCTGTGTATTAGTGAGACGATTAATTGGTGTTAATAGCGATAATATACATTGCCAATATGATAAGGAGCCTATGGGTCACACACATAGAAGATAATTTCAGATCCAAGAAGAAAAAAGGGCGTTTTCGTCTTTTAAGGCGAAAGGGTATTTTGGTAATTTCACAGTGCAATTAAATTTGCTGAGGTCGTAGCCTTTATTTAATTTGTTAAAAAAATTAAATAAGTGAAATTACGTTTAAATGTGTGTTCTCACATATTTAAATATATTATCATTATTGTTAAATGTTAATATATATTAATTGATTTTAATTGAGATAATGATGGAAAAAATAAAATATCAAATTGGGAGTGTTTGGCAACATGGGGCGTTTGGGTTGGAGCCCAAGCCTATTCCATATGGGATTAGGGCAACTTAATTTACTATAAAAAGAAAAGTGTGTGTTAATTGTTTTAAGGAATTTTGATTTCTCTTTTAAAAGAAAAAAAACACACACAGCAGCCCCTTTGATAAACACTCCCATGGCAGCAACACCTTTTGGCCTAAAATCAATTCAATTGATTTGCTTTCTTCTTAATATTGAAGCCAAAGAGGATCTAGCAAATCCCTCTTTGGTTCTTTTGAGATTGTCTTCGTGTGGACTACGTGGGTTCGATCCTACACTTGGATCAATAGCAAAACATTCGTTGAAAAATTTGGAGGAGCCTCCAATGTGCGTTTGTTTTCTTTAAACTCAGATTTATTTTCTACAGATTTTATTTTACTATGAATTGTAAAATTATACCCTTGATCTTGGCTCATGTAAACAATCTCTATATTATATTTGTTTTGTTTCCGCTGCATATAAATAACCATTCTGTACATATAAGAGGGTAATTAATAATTAACCCACCCAATTCAAAAAATTGATTGTCTTTTAAATGTATGCCTTGTACTTGTTTGTATATTGCATGGTGCCTAGTACATGAGCCCTATGACCTATGGTGAATGTTTTAAAATATTTTTGGGTATGTATGGTTGTAAGTTTTAAAATAGGGCCTGTGTGTCCTGCTTTCCTTCTCTTTCTCGATGTACATTCTCTTCTCATCTCATTCCCTTGAATGTAATTCGAGGTTTCTAAATTTATTGATGTAAAATTACTTTAAGATTAATTTTATTGCAAATTTAGTATGATGTTTTTGTAATGTACTTAAGACAGAGCAAATGACGAGGCAGTCATAATTAAAGACTCAAAATATTTATTATAGGACCCCTAGGTGACCTACCGATTCCTCTAGGCTCGAGGAAATCGATTTTAGTTGAGCCATGTAACGGCACGTTTTAATATTTTGTTTAGAATGCATGCTAAGGTTGAATGTTCAATAACATGCCAACAATTTCATTCTAAAAAAGATAATAATCTGGTGAGACATTAAATAATAAGCCCTCAATTAATGTATATTAAGTCACGTATGCCTTCCATCACCATGGTTTTAATCAGACCACTATTCGTCGGAACCTTGTTTGCCAAAGTGAAGGGTACACTTCTACCAGTGGGAGGTTAAAATTCATTTGAGTTTTCCTTAATGGTGATGGGTTGACTTAAAATGATGGTTTTGCTTGTTCGCCAAAGCGAAGGTTGATAAATGCGTCATAGGCTTAGTAGAGAAGTACACATATTGTGTGTAAGCGGTGGCATGTAGTGTCTACTCTACTGATACTGAGAATCACACTCGAGGACGATGATTGGGGCCATTGAATTGTGTGATTGGCTTGTTGGCTTCTTCACATTTAAGGTTGATAGTAGGAGCTATCAACTGATGTGGATTAAGTTTGTTGGCCTACCTAATCAACCCATTTTGGCTTGTTTGCCAAAGCAAAGCTTTAAAATGGGTCGGATGGGATCTCAGCCCACTAGGAGAGCCAACGGGCTTTCCCGAGTTAATAGTAAGGGCTATTGACTTGAGGAAAATAATAGGAGCGTCGTTTAATAAAAGGAAAATAATAAACAATAATGAACTTTATAATGACTTTATCTTTTCTACAATTGTAGATTCACCAAAATGAGCATTATGAACCTGCGACCGATAATCGAGAAGGAAAACAGGTTGGATGGATCCAATTTCTTAAACTGGTATTGTAATCTTCGGATTATACTCAAGTCTGAAAAGAAATTTTATATCCTTAAAAGCAATACATGGCAGAGCCTGATCCTAATGCCACACAAGAAGTAAAGGATACTTATCAAAAGTTCCTTGATGATGCTGATGGCGTTCAATGCTTGATGTTAGCATTAATGACACTAATGCTGCAAAAGCAAATTATGTGCAAGCTGCCCCCATCATCAGATTAGTGAGTAGCTACTTATCCAGTACTTCTATAAGGGCCTTCTATACACTGATAGGACCATGATTAAGGCTGCTAGTGGAGAAGCTTTGGTGGATAAAACTCCCGAGGCCGCGAGAAACTTGATTGCAAATATGGCGGCCAATTCTCAACAATTTGGCACTACGCTTGACCTTCCATCTAGGCGTGATAATGAGGTAAATATTTCCTCCCTTGAACAACAAATCCCAAGTCTAACTTTTCTTGTTTGTCAAATGGCTGTAGGTAACATGCAAACAGTGAAGGCCTGTGGGATTTGTTCGGTAGTAGGGCATCCAACTGATATGTGCCCAACTCTTCAAGAGGAGCCCATTGAGCAAGTGAATGCAACATGTGGCTTTCCTGGACAATCGCAAAGGAAGTATGATCCCTATTCGAGCACATATAACTCTGGATGGAGGGGTCACCCCAATCTTGGCTATGGGAATCCATAAGTGAATTAGCTGGTGACTCAAACTGCCCAAGTTACGAGCAATATAAGTACCCATACCCCCTAGACGACAACCAGGCCAAACTTCTAATTCTGGTATGTCTTTAGAAGATATTGTTAAGTCTCTTGCCACTAATACTTTGCAATTTCAACAGGAGACGAGGGCTAGTGTTCAAATTTGGAGAATCAGATGGGCTAGATGGCAACCGCAATAAGTAAGCTGGAGGCACAAAGTTGGGGGAAATTACCCTTTCAAACGGTGGTAAATCCAAGAGAAAATGCAAGCGCGATCGTCTTGAGAAGTGGTAAAGAGGTTGAGATTCTGATAAAGGCAGCCCTTGCATCGTCGAAGGAAGAAAAGGAGAAAAACGTCATTGTAGACAGGAACGATCCCTAACGACGATGGTGTTTCTAAGAGTAAATTTCCGCCTCTGTCTTATTATAAACTAGTACCTCCTTTTTCTCAAGCTTTGGCAAAATCTAGAAAAGATGAGCAGAACAGAGATTTATATTAGACTTTTCGTAGATGCGAGCTAAATATTCCACTTTTAGATGCTATTAAACAAGTACCTTGTTATGCTAAACTCTTGAAAGAACTATGTACAACTAAGATAAAACAGAAACTTAAAGGGTGTAAAAAGGTAAGAGTAGGAGAGAATGTTTCTACAGTGATTCAGAGAAAACTTCCAGTGAAGTGCAAAGATCCAGGTATGTTTACTATCCCTTGTATGATAGGTAACACTATGTTTGAGAAGGCCATGATAGATTTAGGAGCTTCTATAAATGTCATGCCATATTCTATATATGCTTCTTTGAAACTTGGACCTTTGACTAAAACTGGTGTTGTGATTCAATTGGCTGATAGATCAAATGCCTATCTTAAGGGTGTAGTTAAGGATATTCTAGTACAAGTTAATGACTTAGTTTTCCCTACTAATTTTTATGTGCTTGATATGGAAAATGGTGATCAAATTGCTCCAGTTTTGATAGGAAGACCTTTCAAAAAAAACATCCAAGACTAAGATAGATGTTCATAGTGGCATACTTACCATGGAATTTGATGGTCAAATCCTTAAGTTTAATATTTATGATGCCATGAAATATCCTGATGATTATGATAATCCTGTTTATTCTATTGATGTGATTGACTCTTTAGCACAAGAAACTTTTGAACTTGATGTAGAAGATGGATTGGAAGTTGCCATTAGTAAGCATGTTGAGAAAGAGAATGAGGAGTTTTCCTTGAGTACTGAATTGCAGGAAACTATTGTAACGTTAAATGATTTTCCAAAGTTACAGCAGTTAGGTAACGTTTCTCATATGGCATTACCAATTTCTAACGACAGGCCTTTACCCTCTGTTTTACAGGCTTCCATTCCAGATTTGAAGCCTCTCCCTAGTTACCTTAAGTACGTGTTCCTTGGAGATGGAGGAACATTACCGGTGATCATCTCCAGAAAACTTAGTGCATCGCAAGAAGAGAAACTTGTGCAGGTCCTTAAGGAGCATAAGACAGCTATTGGTTGGAAAATTGCAGATATTAAAGGAATTAGCCTGTCTACATGTATGCATCATATCTTGCTTGAAGAAAGAGCAAAACCTTTCCGTCAACCGCAAAGAAGATTGAAGCCGCCCATGATGGATGTTGTGAAAAAGGAGATCCTCAAACTTCTTAAAGTTGGAGTGATTTATCCTATTTCAGATAGCAATTAGGTTAGCCCTGTTCAAGTGGTTCCTAAAAATACCGGAATAACTATTGTGAAAAATCATAATGATGAGTTAGTTCCTACCCTTGTTCAAAATGGGTGGTGGGTTTGTATAGATTATAGAAAATTAAATGCTGTAAACCGCAAGGACCACTTCCCTTTACCTTTTATTGATCAAATGCTTGAAAGGTTCGCTGGTCATTCTTACTATTGTTTCCTTGATGATTATTCAGGTTATTTCTAGATTGTGATTGCTTCGAAGGATTAAGAGAAGACGACTTTTACATGCCCATTTGGAACTTTTGCATATCGCCACATGCCCTTTGGCCTTTGCAATGCCCCATCCACTTTCCAAAGGTGTATGCTTAGCATATTTTCAAATTATGTTGAGCGTATCATAGAAGTTTTTATGGATGATTTCACAGTTTATGGAAACTCTTTTGATAATTGCTTGCATAACCTTACACTTGTTCTTCAAAGATGCATATAAACTAACCTTGTGTTAAATTATGAAAAATGTCATTTTATGGTTGACCAAGGTCTAGTTTTGGGTCATGTTGTTTCAGCTAGGGGAATTGAGGTAGATAAAGCCAAAGTTGATGTTATTCAATCTTTACCTTACCCCACTAATGTGTGGGAAGTTCGTTCTTTTCTTGGACATGCAGGTTTTTACCAAAGATTCATCAAAGACTTCTCCAAAATAGCATTACGCCTATGTAAGTTTCTACAAAAGGATGTGGCTTTCGAGCTTGATGAGGCATGTAAAGAGGCGTTTGATAAGCTGAAGGAACTGTTGACTTCTACCCCAATTATCCAACCCCTTGACTGGAATGTTCCTTTCGAGATAATGTGCGACACAAGTGATTATACAGTAGGCGCTGTTTTGGGTCAAAGGATTAGAAAAGCATCTCATGCCATTTATTATGCTTCCAGGATTTTGAATGATGCCCAGAGAAATTATTCCACTACTTAGGAAGAACTTTTAGCTGTTGTTTTTGCTTTAGACAAGTTTCGATCTTATTT